>JBBPDE010000002.1:12326119-12341255 GCA_037974605.1 Nannopetersius ansorgii
GTTTCAAAATGACTTATGAGTGCATCACGTTTATTCCCTGCCCTCGGTAGATGCCAACGTAACTCCTGTAGATTTTACACGTGTCCCTCTCCACCACACTCACAAAATGTTCCTAATCTGTGGAACTGTATTCACCATGTGTATGTTTAACCTGTTGTATCTTGCTGCTATGTGGTAAATACAGCACCACGTCCTTGAGGAACTACATTTCATTCTTCCCTTAAGCAGCGCAAAAAAACGGTGAAGCTTTCTGCCATCACGTCATCAAATTCTATTTTATGTAAACATCTACAATGTAACCATATCTGACATGTCTGCGAAAAAAGCAGTTTTTCAGGTTTTGGGTCCTACCTTCTCTGTCACAGGGAATAGGAGAAGTACAGCACAAACAGGCCTCGGAACCAGTGTGAGGAGCTCTGGGTCCAAACCATAAACATCTCCAAACTGCCAGGTAGGCGATAATCCCAGCTGCCGTAAAAACTACAAAACACAATGATGCATAAGTAGAGAAGTGAGACAGTGAGACAGAATTTCAATAGGTTCGTGCTGGAGTGCCAAATGGTGTGCGTGAATTTAAGAATTTAAAGGACGTTAGGACAGGAGCGAGGTCAAACTTGAAATCCGTTTATCAATAGAGAGAGATAGGAAGGAAATACCATGAGTGACGTGTATTCAAACATTACAGAAGCCTTTGAATTAATGGGGTTGGCTGCTCATAACTCCAGTGAACTAGAACTCCCATCATTTAGTGAAGATCTCTACTCACTTGGTTCATAACCTGAAAGACAGAGACAGAAAACGAATTAGACGTCGTAGATGATTCAGTAGGTTTGGAGACACAGATGTTAATTGGCATGCAGTGTTTTAGGGCTGAACTCCTTTGAACTGCACAGAGCCATGGAACCATCCTGCTAGAAAATATAATGAAAATAAAAGCACACATACTTCTGGATTAGCCTCCAGTGGCAACCAGCGTTGGCCTGCCATATCAATCTACAGATCAGGCTGTTGTTTACTAAATCAGAAGGCTAGATCACCCTCGATGATCTGTTTAATGGTGGCTTTCTGGAGAGCTAAGACAAATTATATGGATGGCAGCAACCTAGGCTTCCGTGTTCCATGTTTTCAAAATAAGAGTTCAAGCAAACGCTCAGATTTAGCTTGGATTAAAATCGTTTCTTTAAAAAACAAAACAAAAATTAAGTATAATTTTGATATTCCCAAAAGAGCTCACCAAACACATGTTCTGGAACTCAACGTAAAGATACACAACATGGTCAGGGGCTTTAATAACGTTTCGTACATAGACGTTTACATGCACCCCCTCTGCAGAATGCTTTCCACAAGATTTTGGAGTTTCTGAACATCATTTATGAGTTCAGGCACTGATGTTGGACAAAATATATAATGATATATATGTAGGGTGTTTAGATGGAACAGTTAAAATCTTACTGTGAATCTTCATCTTAATCTTGACAGACTCTTTTTTAATCTTGACAGTTCTTTTTTATTGTACTTTTTTCTCCGTTATCAAAGAAAAGGTCATTTCAGTGGACTCTACAAAAAGTCCCAATACTTTTGCGCATTTTGTGTAAATGCAGGGTTCTGCGTGTCCACCAGGAGACACCCTTTCACTTGGACTCTGAGGTTAAACCCGAGAAGAAGTGGTTGGAGGTTTGTTTGGGTTTGAAATGAAGAAAGGAAGAGAACGTTATCAGCCAGTCTGCTAGTAAATACAGTTAAGATAATTTATATTTTAATGTTTTAGTTTATTGGTCGTGGCACTGGTGAGTAGTGATGTCAAATATAGTTGTATTAAAGGTAGTTGTATTAACTAATTAGAAACTATAGACAGTTAAAATGTCAGGTACACAGTGGGCATGTAAGCCATGTTAAAGAAGCTGTGTAACAGTTCACGTGGTAATAAATTATATTAAATAAAACTACTCCGCGCAGCCCTGTAGTCAGCAACATGAACAACTGCAGTCTTGTTAAATTTGTCACATAAGTTACTACTCTAACGGTACATTTTGCAGAATCCACTGAAATGGCCTTTTCATTGTCCTCGGAGAAAAAGCAAAATACAATAAAACAGACGGCTGTCAAGATTAAGACAAAGATTCACAGTAAGGTTACTTAGTTACTTCGTAAAATTGACGCGCGTGTGTGTGTAACGGATATACGCTCTTTGGACAAAAGTGTTGGGACACACATTTTAATATGGTTTAGGCTAGGCCCATTACTTCCAAGGGCAATTTCGTGTTTTACCATACCAAAATATTTTGGACAACACCATGCTTCGAAATTTGTGAACACAGTTGGAGAAAACCCTTTTCTTGGGTCTCCAGCATGACTGCTGGAGAGTACAAAGCAAGGTGCTGCATAAGTTCAGTGTAGGAGAACTTGACTGGCCCACACGGAGCCTTGACCCCATCCTACACTTTTGGGATGAACTGGAACGGAGGTTGCATTATTTTCCTATAGAAACGCACCATTTCGCGGGAAGCTGTTACAGCTGCAAATGGGGCACAATTGCCTATGTGCATTTGTATATGTCATTGAAGTCCCTGTTGGTATAATACTCAAACATCACGATACTTTTGTCCATACAGTGTACATTCAGCTGATATCTCTAAAACCTCACCAAGATGTTTTATGATCTTTGGTTCTTTTCTTTTTTTAGACACATCATCATTCTTCAAGCTCTCGCTAAAAACTAACAATAAGGCTCTTGCTCTTGCCCTGGGGGCCCAGAAACAGAGAACCAGGCAGCTGGAGACTGAGACAATGTCTTTGCAGAAAGCTGTGCAGGCCCTGAGATTTGAGCTTGCGATCCAGCGCTATAAAAACAAACAAATGGTGAGTGTCCAAAAAGCAGGCAAAATAATGCTGTGGTTCTGTGGTTTCTTTTTAGTAAAAGCATTGAACTACAGGTTTACTATCCAAATCTCATCACTTGTACTAATTGATCCAGTTGCTGTCCTCAAATAGGGAGCCCTCCTATATCCATATTTGTATTTAGCAGGAGCTTTGTATGTTTACCTTAATTAATACCTTAATTATTTATAACAGTATGTTTTTTTTTTCTCTTGAATTCTGTAGTTTGCTCTTCTGCGTGAGTTTTATAAGAACTCCGTCGATTGCATGGCAAAGGCTGTTGATCTTATTTCCAAGGAAGAGGTAATGTAATCAACAATTAGTGTCCCATAAACACCTTATATAGTCACTGGTGCTGACTGCTGGTACAAAAGCTACCGTTACTAATAATAATTGGTTTCATATTAGGTATCGGAGAACCTGGATACACAGATCAGTGAAGGTAGGAAAATTCGTTTGGTACTTATCATACAAAAAGATTTAAAATAATTAAAAAATACTACTTGACATGCGGTCACACATTAATTCAACCATATGCATTACTTTATACCACTAAAAGGAACAGGTTTTTAATTGTATGTCAGAGGGGGAAATGAATCTTAAAAGAATGTTCTGTGACAAATCTAGTTTGAAACAGAACATGGTGCACATAATATGATGTTTATTTTAAAAGTTAATCTATATCATGCCGTCGCTAATGCAGAGAACAGTCTAGGACAGTGGCCCCCAACCCCCGGGCCGTGGGTCATGTGGTACCGGTCCGCGGGCTAACAGTATTTCGGTTTTATTTACTGCTGATAATAAAGCTGCGAGTACACATTGGATTTACGTTTATTATTATATTTTAAAGATACCCCATTATTATATATTTAAAATATCCCCATTCTTCATAAACGTATATTTATCTGCCACCCTTTAAAGGCAGTCCGTGAAAATAGTTTCTGATATTAAACCGGTCCGTGACGAAATAAAGGTTGGGGACCACTGGTCTAGGACACTCTAACTGGGCTATAACTTTTGTGCTTCACTACACCTCACAAAACAAAAACATGAATGACAGCATACGAATGCTAAATTTAAAACATGTTGTAAATAGAGTGGCTTAGTTTTGAATTTTATCATGTTCATATTCTGAAAAATATAAAAAGGGCAATTTTATTAATTTGTTTTCACGTTTTTCTTTATTGATAGATGCTTTTCTGTCTGAAAAAGATGTAAATGAGTTATTACCTGAGGCGAGGAACACAGCTTGTCCGGCCAAACATGTGGAGCAAGAACATGTACTGACCACAACTAGAAATGTGTCTGCAGTGAATGATCATCTTTGTTCAGTCAAAAACACAGAAACGTTTCCTATTCCAAATGACCAGACAATACCTCAGAATACCTTGTATGACTCACAAATGGAAATGACTATGGTTGACAATATTGCTGAAATAGCCACTGTTCAGACAAAGCCAAAGAGACGCAGTGAAGATAATCAAGAAACGTCTTTGAAAAGTCCAGAGTCGTTTTTTGCAGAAAGAAAAAGCACTATGTCTGCTAATGTTGAAATGCCAGCATATTTGAATGATATGGCTGTGATTCCATCTGTAGAAGCATTCTCTAAAGTTCAAAATATGGATATATGCTCTAGCAGCAATGAAGAGGAGCATTTGCAAGAGCATGTAGAGACCCTGCCTGGGGCGACAGAATCTGTGACTACACGCAGAAAGACTCATGTCACGTCTCGTAATGCTAAAAGTAAGCGAACACGTGAATCTCAAAAACACACTGAAAGCCATGTTGATACCAGGAAAACATATGAAGTCTCTTCACATTCCTTGAATAGTGTTTCCAGCAATCATGAGGACTATTTTAGTGACCTTGAAGTACAATGTAAAGAGAAAGAAAGTGAGGAAATGTCCTGTGATGTTAATTTCTTTGATGATAAACACGCTGAAAGTGAAGGCGGGACATGTATTGTAACTAAACCCCAGAATAATCGTACAAACAGGGAAACCTATGTAATACAACGTAAGTCTAGACCAAAAAAGAGCAGGCAGACCAGAGTCTCTTCTTTCAGTTTGGATCCAAATGCATCATGTGTGAAGGAGAATGCTGTTCACACTCCAGCCACTGTTGACACTGATGCTCATGTCACAGAAATCAGTATGCAAGCAGAAGACATACCACTCTTTCAAACCAAAGAAGCCAACACAGTGAAAAACAGAGGAACATATATAATCCATTCTCGTCAGACCAGTATGTATGGTGACATTATAAATGATGCAATGGACCTTCAGGATGTCAGCTATGGAGAAATAGCAGCTAGCACAAGGGAACTGGAACCTAAAAATGATTCACAACGCACTTGTGGTACCTTGGTACTCACTGAGGGAGCACAATTGGAGCAAGGAGATACCTCTGTACTATCCAACAAATCTTTTAGAAAACATCCAAGCGCTCACAATGACAAAAATCCTTTAGAAAATGCCTCCAAACATCCTCATGTAGGGCAGCCTGAATCCAAGAACCCTAAGACTGAGGTGAAGGTAACCGCAAGAAAGAAGAAGGCTGCAGGAAGAGACAAAAATGATGTAGTAAGAAAGAAAAGAGGAGAAAACAGCAGCTCTACCCAGAATGCTGATATTTTTGTAACTGAATTGCGGTGTCCAGTTGACAGTTATATCCAACAGGAGAGCACCAGTTCTAGTACAGCATTCCCACAGTCAACAAAAGCTTCACAGTGTTCCGGTCTTGAGGCTTGCTCCAGGGATGCACCTAGAAGACAGACAGGAAATGCAGATAACATTCATTCTGTGGATATTGAGCACAGTGATGATGTAGGTACCATAAATGACTTTGGCAAACGTATGAAAGGTATCCCTTCAAGGCCTCAAAAGAATATAGCCCAGAGCAAGTGCAGAAAAGCATATGTTGTTCCCTTTTGTGAATTATTTCAGGGAAAAGAAAACAGTATGATTTTCAACAGAAACTCTGAAGACAGTCTACTTCCAAATGAAGGAGGTGAGATCTCTCTTGTGACTGACGAAAGGACGTTTAATCCTCATCGTAACAGTGCCAACCAATCAACCCCCAAAACAACTGAACGGGTCAGGCAGGACCCGAAGGACTTGTTGTGTGAGGAGAGGCCCCCCTGGGAAGACCTAGATTTAGCTTGTGACAGTCTTTGCACTGACCATAGTCCATCAAAAGAGATTTCTCTAACTGTGGAGAAGAGCGGGGAACCTGGGTGGAGCTCAAGACATCAGTCCCCAGGTAATTCAAGTTATTATTTTCTAAAACATTTGAAGTTGTGCCATGTGTATTGTTGGAAAGAAAGTGTGGCCAAATTCCATGTCGTGATGCTTTTCTGAGTGAAAAGAAGTTGGTTCTTAGTCTGCATGGCAGACATATCAGAAAAAATAAACATCTTGTCCACATGGGAGCCTTTGAGTCAGTACCTTGTAAATGCCAACTTTTACTCAAATCACAGCCTTCTAACGGCTGTCTTTCTACTTTAGATTTTTTTAATTTTTCTATATTTCAGAAAAACTCCTAGGTTATCTTTCATGCACAGCCTGTTTAAGATCTAATCACAGATCTTAAACAGTAATATTCCAGTAATATTCTGTGGACAATGAAGGTCAAGCTTGATTTTGTAGCATTTGACTTGCAGACATTGAGTAGAGTCCTGACTTCCCTCAATCCTGTTATGAATGAAGCCTACAAACTTTGATGGCTATTTACACAGGCATGTAACTGCTGCTGAAGTTTGATTGCTCGTTGATGACCATTTTATTGAGCAAGCTAAAGAGCTGTGAGAAATAAAGAAAAGTGACCACCCCCCCTTATAGTCAACTGCTGAATGTAAGCATCCCAAAGTTTTATTTTTAGTGGTTCTTAAAATATCAAAAGCAGTTGCAGCATCCCCATAAATTGAATTTTTCAAAATGTTAATGGACTTTTATTTCACCCACCAAAAATGGCCTTTTATCAAGTTTTGAAAAAGTCATATTTTAGTTACCAAGACCTGCAAGCAGGAAGTGTTTAGATGTGTTTTATATCCTTCTCTTGCGTTCTAAGAGTATTTACCTTAGTATTTTCAGATCCTCAGTCAGTTAGATCAGTGCTTAGATGAGCCTGTGAAAGAACAACATCCTGAGATCTTTGAAGGGTCATACGATTTATTTACGCTTTAAAATAGAAATAAAAAGAACAATAGTGCAAGTTTATTTTGCAGAAGCCACATTTTTCTTGCAATAAGTTTTATTTAGCAAATAAATGAATATTTTAAATTTGAAGAAATGTCACTAACATAGAATTTAATCAAGGGCGCTGAAACTTTTACATACTTATTTCTTCAAATTATAGAAGGGAGGGCAATGAGGAACTTAACTAACACAGATTGGACAGACGCCGCACCGGGCCGAACCCGCCGCAGGGCCGCCCCCGTGTCCTACAAGGAGCCTACTCTCAACTGGTGAGCACTATGTTGTTCATTATGATGTCCATTACAATACCTGTTACCCCAGCTGTTCTCTTTTATCCCAACCATCTGTTTGAGTTAGTGCTTGTTTTAATTTATTGACTTTTATTTTACAGTAAAATGAGACGTGGAGACAAGCACTCTGATGTCAGATTTTTAAGTTCACCAGTGTTCAAGGAAAAAAGGAAGAAAAAACAGAAAATGAAAAAACAGTAAATACCATCCCTCTCCATTGTCACTGCTGTTTTGATATTTTTATTTATACATTCCATTAAAGTTGTATTATTCTTTTGAGTTTCCTCAGTTGAATGTACCCCAACCATATTTTCAAATGAACAGTGACAGAAAATCTGTTATTTTTATTTATTTAATTGCTTTTGGCACTGTGACTGCTGGGTTCAGGTTCTCAATGAATAATTCAAAGTAACCTGTTAATGGGATACATCTCCTGTTGCAGGGGAGTAGAAGTATCTCCTCTGTGCTTCTCACAGTGCACAGCAAGTGTTTAGGTTATTTAAATGTCTTCTCTGTGATAGTTGTCTTCTGAAGCCTTCGGTGAGTGTAACTCTTTTATTTATTTTTTATTCATTCATTTGGTTTCATTTTTGTTGAGGTTTTTCCCTTGTATGCACTTTTCAGTTCTCATTTTGCTGCCTAAATCCTTCATGCTTTTCTATTGTTGTTTTTTGGTTTTTTTTTTTGGTTTTTTTTTAATTAAAAGACCGTTATTTTAACGATCGGAAGCATTGGACAACTCTATTACTTGGCTATTAAAGACATGTTATTTAATGGTCTTGACAAGTACATTTTAATGAGCTTGTCCTGTTAATGCTTATATACATTTTTTTTGTCCTTGCTGAGACAAAAATGGGACTTTATTTGTATGTTTTTCACCTGATAATTTGAAGGAAAGAAATGTTTTTGAAGAGTGTTGTTTTTTATGTAATTTCAGAAATTGTTTTAGCCTGTAAATTTGGAAATAAATGACACTCACAAACTCTGTGTTGTTGGCTGTCTGAAACATGGAAACCAGGCGACTGAAGCGAGACATTGAAGCTATTCTGTGAGTCATTCACGAGTGTCACAGCTCTCAATGTTATAAAATTAGGTCTGCTGGTGTATTTTCTCCCACACTTGGACAGTTGAATGTAAAAAAAAAAAATGTGTAAAAAATATCACAGAGCACAGTATAACTATAACAGCTGAGTATATATTTTTTATTTTGAGTTGTGAATATATCGGACAAAAAATGCGGGAAAAAGGATTCGATCCCAAGGGAAAAGGCACTTCCTCGGTGATGGATGATCTGGTAAAGTAGTATCTCATTTAAACTTTAATAATAGAACTATATGGTTACCAAATTAGGCATGGTTTTACAATGTTTTCCTTGGATTTAGTCCGATATGACCAGAGGACGGATAGTTTCCTCCAGGTACATTTTTCGCTTTTAAGTATTCATTACCCACAAGCTTGCTGATCTTGTGAACCAATCATTATTAGGGAAGCACTGTAGAAGTTTCAAAGAAGGCCTGTGCACAAACCGTAAGCTGAAAATGTAGCTTTGAGTTAAAATGAAGTGTGGTAATCGCTTAAAAAATGTTAAATATGTGTCTTCACACATTAATACATCTATACAGGCTCATTATGATCTAGCTGTTGGTGTGGCTCTGTGGTGGCTGGAGAACGAAGACATAAAAAGTCCGGTTGAGAATGAATTTATGTGAGTAAGAGGTTTATTTTTGCTTTATTTTGTGTGAATCAGATTAAAATGATTGTTCTACTCATTTCACTGTTTTGGCTATTTGATGCTTATCTGATGAACTTTCTCTACAGTGGAGTTGTCAATAATGGACATAGTCAGTATCCTAACCGGCAAGAAAGAGAGGCCATGATCCTTTCTTCATTTGCGGGAATTCTTTTGGTAAGATTATGTAGTGGTCTAGGTTGTGTTTATCTTCCCACTGCATTATATAAATGGAATCGTATGACTGCTAGTGGCACCCCTGAGGTACCCCTGAACAATGTACGATTCCTACACACTGGATGCTGTGTTTCTGGCTGCCCTCTGCTTCACTTGGTGAATGGGTTTAATGCAGAAATAGAATTTTGTGCCGTTCATGTATGCCAAATGGTCACTTTTTCTGTTTATTTCTTTCCTGTCTTTATTTCAGAATATTTTACCTGTAGAAGAAATCTTGTCTCTGTATAACAGCAAACCATCTGCTTCTTGCCCTCACCAAGACAAGAAAGTAAAGACAGTCATGACAGTCATTTTATTGCATTGTTGATTAAATATGGATGCATTATGTTCTGCGTTTTTTCATTTTTATATCCACAGAGCACCATCGTTCACCCGTTCTTCTTATCTTATCACCCATTTGCCATGCTCAGTTCATATAAGGCAGTAGATCGTTTGAGAAAACACAGTAAGTGGGTGGTATTTAGACATGCTTTGATCCCACTCATTATCATGTTTGTGTTACTGTGATCATAAACATTAAAACAGGTATTCACTGGTTTCCTTGTTGCCTGTTCTTTTTCTCTACCAGCACAAATGCTGAAACGCTGGAACACTGAGCGTAATAAAGGAGCATCAGTGCAACTGGAGAAGGCGAAATCCTCCTCCATCGCCTCGTCCTCTTCTTCATCTTCTTATAGCGTGAGTCTTTAAGAACCTGACACTAATGCAGATAATGAAATAAGTGAAACGCTTTAATATATTCAGAACATGCTTGTCTACAGTCCTGTGACTGTAAACTGTTTAAATACTTAGAAATTTCTAGGAATAAGAGGAAGCGATTGATGGAGTGATGTTTCTCTTTGTGGTGTACAGGACAGTGAAGAGTCCCTGAAAGAGCAAACAAAGCATTATGCAGGTTCTCAGGAATCCCTGCAGGACTGAAGGCTGTCCAACCAGCAGATAACCAACATTGTTATTGTAATCTTTCGAACCTACAGTGTAAAAATGTTTCACTGTATTTTATAGTGCTTCAAACAGCTAATGCATACTTTACCCTTATAGATACTTTTGATCGTGTCTGACGAGCCCTGGTCTCTGCTAGACCAGAGACTAGTGCAGTTTAGTGATTGTCCTGTTCCTGTTTTAACTCAGCAGTTAATTGCTGTGTTTAGATGGAAAATCAATAAACTGTGTTGGACACCGGCCGTAGAGGAGTTTTGTTTCTGTTTTGAGCCTAATGCATGTTATCTTTCAGTTATACTTTTTAAAAACGTGATCCATTTATTTTTTATACCTGAGAAAGTAAAGACAAAAACAGGAAGTTGAAAAAAATCAATTTATCATGACATTGGGTTGGTGGAATGCACTTGCTTTGAAATATGAGGGAAAAAACTAGCAATGTAAATGAAGATTTTAAATATCAACATTAAAAGCAAATTCTAGAACCTTTTCATATGTTTTTAGGATGCAAGGAATGGGGACTGCATGAATTGCCCTTGCACGCTTGCCACAAAGCAGTCAAAGGGCTCAAATTGTGGCAAGAATTAGAGGGGACCAGTGAAGAACCTGAGTTTGAGCTGTTTTTAAGTCTGTACATAGCATATGTGAGCAGCATTAAATAACATTTACTTTCCATAGAAAATTCCTTTCTATAGAATTGGTTTGTTCTTTAAAGCCATTTTGGCACATTACAAAATAAAGCATTTATTTAGTTGCTGTCAAAATACAGTAGGGCAACAGAGGTCAGTAATGTGCCAACTACGAGTTTTACATTGATGAATCAGGGCTTTTGGCTCTATGCACTGGATCAAGACTTTTGGCAGCAACATCAGTGCGCCAAATCCTAGTCATTAAAATAACAAATAAAGTCTATCCACCGATCATTGATAGAGGTTTATAAAGGAGACCCCATGTCCTTGTTTGTATGATTGTCCCTCTTGTTTATGACCATTTCCAGAACCTCACAGCAAAATGAGCAAGGTAAGATCAAAGATGTCTTCTTAATTTTGCCCTTGGTTCTGTTTACTTCATAATTTGGGAAGTTTAATGAACCACAGTATGCACAGTAGTCACTATGCATGTGCTTTTTATGCACACAGGTAGTTATGTATTTTTGAAATAAAATGTATTAAAGCACAGAACTGCATTAACACAATGTGGATGATCAAGTATGCTTTTACTGCAATAATATCATTAGTAGCTGCCTCCATAATTTGTAGCTCTTGACCTCAGGAGGTGTATCTTGTTGTTTTTCAGATCATCTTTTATGAGGAAAAGAACTTCCAGGGTCGCTCCTTTGAGTGCGACACAGACTGCCCAGACATGCATCCCCACTTCAGTCGATGTAATTCCATCAGAGTGGAGAGTGGATGCTGGGTTCTATATGAGAGACCTAATTACTCTGGTTATCAGTATGTTCTAACCAGGGGAGAGTATCCCGACTACCAGCGCTGGATGGGCTACAATGACACAATCCGCTCTTGCCGTACTTTCTCATATGTGAGTACTTTAGCCTTGTGACATATGCTATGCATTGCAAATCTTCTTGCTACATTTATAATCAGATGCACCTCTACTGTACCCCTAATGTTGTCCGATGTATTTGCTCTGGTTTAATCAACTATTCAGAAAAGGTTCTTAAAGGTAGAAATGTTCGGTGTGCAAGCACTTAAATTACTCTCTACATAATGTAGACTCATTCTTTTTCTGACCAGCCATCACAAAAATTGTACTGTAGAGTTTGAGTTTAATTTTTCTATTTAAAAAATGCTCATTTTGCAGACCAGTGATGGGCCTTACCGCATGCGCATCTATGAGCGTCCAGACTTCCAGGGTCAGATGATGGAATTTTCAGACGACTGCGAGTCAGTTCAGGACAGGTTCCGCAGCCGCAACATCTATTCCTGCAACGTTCTGGAGGGCTACTGGACGTTCTACGAGCATCCAAACTATCGGGGACGCCAGTACTTCCTGAGACCTGGCGAGTATCGCAACTTCAGCGACTGGGGCGCCACCTGTGCCATAATAGGCTCCCTCCGCAGGATCACTGATTTTTAGAATCCCTGCCTCTAAAATCATTTAGTGGCTTTGGCACTGGATTGTCAATAAAAGTGTACAACAAATGAAAAGGTTTGTTCTTTGGCTCATTGTTTGTCATCCTTAAACAGATGGTCCAGATCATCCATAATCCATATGATATCTGTGTGTAGTCAACTGCATTGCTTCTAAATATATCTGACCTTAACAGTTTGCTAACAGTTTGAGCATTTATATAATCTATACAGGACTCTCAAAATAAAAAATGACCACTTTTTCTAATCCATTTTAGTTCAAGTGTTACACATAAACACTTAGAATTAGAGTTTTCTCCAACACAGAAAAGTACTTTCACCTTAAAATCAAGATGTTTCATTTTAGTCAAATTCGGTAAGCTTTTTTAGCACTATGTATAATACATCTGTCCTGTAGAGCAGTAAGACAAAATGTGGATTGTGACAGTTTACCTCCAGTATATACTGTTCTACTACAAAATGCTGTTTTATAGTTAGTCAATTTCACATCAGTCAATTTTTAAAAACAGAAAAGAGGTCTAGCTCCACCTGACAAAGCTTTTCAGTAGCTGTCAATGGGGCAGTTTTTGCTGGAAAAACAAATTATTCAGTGGTGCTCTTTGTGGTTAACAGAATCATGGCTGTAATATACTTGTAAAGTTTCTGCTGAGCAAGTCTATTCAGTTTTGAAAAACAACAAAACAGGTAAGCTTTTCCCTTCTAGAAAGTGTATATAAAGTTAAAAAGCACTTTTGACACCAGTAAGCAGCTCAAGCACATGCGACCAGTCTATGTGAAGTGTGGGATGGGTGTGCTTTGTTAAGTATTTGTAGAATTTAAATATCCAGTTACACGTTATAAATCATTCTGAACTCGTTTTTCATTGTTCAGTAGGCCAGGAAGGCACATATTTTGACAGTTGTCACCATGAGTGAATGACTGATGTTCCTGAGCTGCACTTCAGCTTCTGCAGCTCTACCAATGATGGACCACGCACAGTCCAGACCAGATTGGTGATTTCCCTCCTCGAACACAACTACACCTGAAAATGAGCTAAGGAGCTGAATCAGGTGCGTTGGAAAGGGACAATCACCAAACTGTCTTGGGCAACATGTTGGGCAGTCATATGAACATATGAAAACTCCAAAAGTAAGCGCTGGTGAGTAACACTGATTCGAAAGAGGCCAGGAATCGATTTCATCAGGTCTGTAATTAAACAATGTTTTTTTTTTGTGAAACATCTGTGATCTATGTGTTCAATTTTAGTCATAAGTAGCCCCAGAGGGTGTTGTATAGTTATTTTAAATATTAATTCATTGCTGGTAAGATCACTTTATCTGAACATAATTAAAAAAATAAAGGTTACATTACTAGAAATAATTACTCATATAGTAACTGGAAGGGTCTTTACGACAGTGCAGTACTACTTTAATGAAATTATTTAACCATTTATGGATTATTCAGTGTCCTAGTTAAGGTGCAGTATTCAAGATTTTACAAGAAGTGGAGAGTATTCTCAGCAATTATAATATGAATAGTACATGCAGAGTCTGCACTTCATGTCCACTATATATGCCAAGTAATGTCTTCAAAAGGACAAACAGAGGCACTCTAGCACAGCACAACCACGCAATGGGGAAGGTAAACACTTAAAACATCTACAGCTCAGTTTTTCTATTAAATATAATATTAATCATATGTAAGAGCATCAGTTCCTGTGATCATTTTTGTTTTGGTTTTTGTGGATTAGACACATAAGAAATGACTATTATGGTAATTATATTTTGGATTTCATTATATAGTAACTTATTTTTATAAAGCATGGCCTTTTTCTGTTTTGCCACATTCCAGATCATTTTTTATGAAGGTAAGAATTTTGGCGGCAGTACTTATGAATGCAGTAACGACTGTCCAGATATGCTGTGTTACCTGAACCGCTGCAACTCTATAAAAGTGGAGAGCGGATGCTTCATGGTCTATGAGCAACCGCATTACCTGGGCCAGCAATACTTCTTGAATAAAGGAGAATATGCCGACTACCAGCGCTGGACAGGGAGGAATGACTCAATAGGCTCTTGCCGCATCATCCCCAAGGTAAATTGTTGGAAATTATCTCAAAAGGTCTGAGGGCCAATAAAATTCATTCTCTTTTTACTTCTGTTAAAATTGCATTATATTAAGAGTAAAGTTGGCAACTTAAATTGTATTTTGTTGTTGTTAATTTTAAACAAAATTTTTAAAAAAACTCCAGATGTCCTTTACATTGTGTGAATGTTTCCAGACAAATTAACCAATAGAAATGCTTGGAACCAATAATGCTTGGAATAAAGTTGTGTTGCTTTAACTAAAGGTTAAGAATGTTTTCTCCTTCTGCTATAGAGAAAATTTAGAAGATATGTGACCGTGACAAGAGATCAACGTGGATACATTTTTAGAATGACTTTTGCCATATTTTTTCCATATTTTTATGTCTTTTCTTTCTAAAAAGGAACAAGGATCTTCCTTCGAGATGCAACTTTTTGAGAGAATGGAGTACGGAGGTCAGATGATGGATCTGGCAGATGATTGCCCCTGTGTAATGGAATGTTTCCATACAAACAACATCTTCTCCTGTAAGGTGATGGGTGGGAACTGGCTTTTCTTTGAGCAGCCCAACTATGCTGGAAGAATGTACCTCATCAGGCCTGGAGAGTACACAAGATTCAGTGACTGGGGAGGCATGAGTGCTCGTGTGGGCTCCATCAAACGCATTGTGGATACGTACTAAATATTTCAAAA
>JBBPDE010000002.1:12344924-12356980 GCA_037974605.1 Nannopetersius ansorgii
CCCGAGGGAGGCGTCCAGGAGGCATCCTAACCAGATGCCCGAGCCTCATCTGGCTCCTCTCGATGTGAAGGAGCAGCAGTTCTACTCTGAGATTCAGTAAGATGTCATCATCTGAATTGCTTTTCCTTACCCAGGGTGACAGTGGCTGCTGGAGCCTTTCCCAGCAGTCAAAGGGCAAAAGGTCAAAATCACCAGTCAATCATAGAACAGACACAGCCATTCATAACAAGGGATAATTTCGCATCTCTATATCATCAAACATGCATGTCTTTAAATCATGGGAGGAATACAGAGTACCCACATGAATCTACATGACGGCACAACCCACTGCACCCCATTGAATGATTTTATTTCACAACCAATAAAACTCCAGTTAAAAAATGTAAAGGAAACAAGTGGTTGGCTGCTAGAATCCGCTCAAACTCCAAGAAAAATACAGTATTAGATTAGAAAAAATTGCCTTCAGAACTCTTCTGGTCAGGAAGGCTGTCAGTAGCAGTTAATAACTAATAACTGTGATCTCACCAAAAAGCTCAGAAATCTACAGATAAATGAATTATTCAAATAAACTCATAAGCTAATGAGCTCACTGCTATGTTTTTTTATTGTTTTGTTGGAATGGTATTGATGGTAAGACCACATTTTTTCAAACCTGAAACATGGCACAGTTCTTTCTAAAAATAACCAATATCGTTTTTTACGTTTCCCAGAAACCTCAACCCAATTTAGTGCAGCACAGCATGTGAAACATTATATAAAATATAAAAAAATAGATAAAAGTAGTACAAAAATACAAAAATAAAGAAAGAATAGTTTTAATAGTTTATGGCATGTGTCATGATACCCCTACATTTTACACAAGCTTTTTCCTTCTGTTTTCTGCTATTACAACCACATTGTTATCAATGTGTTACTACTGTATGTCTTTGTGAAAAAAATACCAGCATATATAATATTTCACTAAAGTCAAACTTGACAGATAAGAAGTATCTCTTTTTAAATGATACATATACACACAAATATCATAACAAGACTTTCAAAGCTAATCATTATAACAGGCAATGGTTAGTTGGATTTTTACAAGCATAAGACAATGACCAGTAATGTATTAAAAGAGTGAAAACTGCATGGCGTGTATCCTGTATTAAAGTAAACATACTGTATATTTCATTTCTTTGCAGTGAAATACAACAAACATGTTTGGTCTGAAGTTCAGTTTATTTCCATGAAGTGGCTTGAAGGTGAGAGTAACTGGCCTCACTGTTACTCAACCTTTTTAATGCAAACAGGATGTTCTGTATTGTTTTCCAGCCATTGTGCTGTGAGTGTGTGTGGATGTGTGGATACCACACCAGTCCTTTCTCTTGTCTATGCATGTGAAAACCCCAAACTAGTAATTAGTTATCCTTTTTTCAAATACAAATCCATATTTCTGAACCAATGTTGTGCTCTAACACAAAGGTTAACATGTGCCAGTAGCCTTCAGTTATTACTGTGTGTTCATTTGAATAACAATACTTTGTTTGTGAAGAGGTGGTATAAAAAGCTTGGGAAACAAGTGGAATCTCTCCAGTGGAGACCATGGGCAGGGTAGGATTTTTCTTGTACCATTTTGTCTGTTGAACTTTTGTGTTGTGGCACATTTTTAAACGGCCTATCATTCTTGATCTGGAGTTTTTTAACCCCCCGTGTTTTAACCCCCCGTCTGTTTTACAGATCATCTTTTACGAGGACAGGAATTTCCAAGGTCGTAGTTATGAGTGCAGCAATGACTGCACAGACCTTCACTCCTACTTCAGCCGCTGTAACTCCATCAGAGTGGAGAGTGGCTGCTTCATGATCTATGAAAGGCCAAATTATATGGGCCACCAGTATTTCATGAGGAAGGGCGAGTATCCTGACTACCAGAGATGGATGGGTTTCAGCAGCAGCATTCGATCCTGTCGCATTATTCCCATGGTAAGCTTCGTCTAAAATTCCACACATACCGAAAATACCTTTAAAAGATAGACTCATGTTTCAGTTGTGAATTGCTGTTGCTTCTTTTTTGTCCTGAATTACAGTATATTGACCTGAATGACATTTCTGACATCCACAGTACAGGGGCTCATACAGATTAAGGATCTATGAGAAGAACGACTTTATTGGTCACATGATGGAGTTCATGGATGACTGCCCCTGTGTTTCTGACCGTTTCCACCACCGCCATGTGTACTCCTGTAATGTGATGAATGGCTACTGGATCTTCTATGAATATCCCAATTTCAGGGGCAGGCAGTACTTCCTAAAGCCTGGGGAGTACAGGAGATACCGTGACTGGTGTGCTACCTGTGCCATTGTGGGCTCCTTCAAACGAGTCACTGATTTTTAGCCATTCTGACTGCACTTACTGTACATAAATTGCTTATTCATTAAACCATTTTTAACTCCCAATTTTAAAAAAATCCGTATTTTATTACACTTTGAGGCCTAAATCAGCTTATTTCTTACATATAGTTCAGTGTTCAGTTTAACCATAGCTTTCAGTCATGTATCCCTTTACAAAAAGTAAACATTAAATAATAAAAAACAGGGATAATAAACAGTAAAATAAGTTAAACAGTGTGCAGTCATATATTCATGTGCATTAATGGAATGCATTATAACTTTAACTATGACTTTATTACCACAACTGTTACACAAACTGCAAAAATGTGATCTTAATACCTGTGTTCCATGTTTAGGGATAACAAAAACGAATAGGTATACAGTGAAAAATGTTACTCTCACAATGAAGCGGAATATCAGTACGATCAAATACACAATAAAGAAAGGAATCAAAGAAGAAAAAAGCTCAACAGATAAATAATGGTGTTCACTCATGACTATTTCAGTAGTTTTGGAAAATCTGCAGTGATTGCATGTTTTAGATCCTGATAATTATATATAATTATTTAAAATCTAAATAATAATCTTTCACATGATAATTATCTTGGAATGTCTGTGAATTTTACTGTATTTTGCTATGTGGTTATAAAATAGCAGTGTTGCATATTACAACAGTGATTTATTTCTCTCAAGATGCAAATTCATTTTAAATACATCTTAATATTTTTCACATTTTTTTAGCGCTTCCAAAGAAATTGTTTTCATTGTTCTGGGTAACCAATTACTATTATTTTTTTTTAAATTTCAGATAATCCTTGTCTTTAAAAATTCTGAATATGCAGTTTTGGATTTGCTTTTCTTTTTTCTTTTTAACAAGATTTAAACAATTATAATTAAATGATGCATCTGTAATGTTTCTAATTTATAGAATGTGGAAGAACAGTCTACCTCCACTGCCAATGTTAGCTTATGTAAAAACTGTACATGACAATATTGCAGTTTCTTAGATTTTCTTTGCTTTGTTTTTTAAATTGACCTTAATTTATGACTTATACATTATATACACATATGTTCAATTGAGATATTTTAAAGAGTCTGGGATCTATAAAAACACTCTATTCAAATAAAGAAATCAAACCTTAAACAGTGCCACACTGAAAGAAATGTAAATCGATTTAATCACTCTATATGTTTCATTGTAAACACTGGTGCTTGAGGCCCATATGACTGCTCCTGTCTTCCACCCCTCATACTCACTGTATCCAGACAAACGTCATTTTGTTGTGTTGTCAGAAACTAGGATTGCTTACATAAACTGTGCATCATCTGATGTGCTACACTGTCTAATTGCACACCAGCAAGGTGAGGCTACAAAAAATGGGTTTCTGATAAAGTGACCAATGAGTCATTGTATCAGATTCTTTTTGCAAGAGTCCATTTCTTGCCAAATATATTGGGTGTTTGAATAAAAGGCAAAACACAAATGAATACGATTTCAATATATTGAGACTATCAAACCAAAATGAATTATTGTATGACTACAAAGAAGAGGTGTCAGTCAAGAAAGATGTTTTAGCTAACAAACAACAGTTTAATAGATGGACAAGAACTTTCATATTGGACTATTATTGCTAATATGCACATATTGTGTGGCTTCTTTCCTTATGTCACAATTGGAAAAAAAATCTGTTTTTCTGTTCTGCTTGTGGAAGTGACACAAATTAAATAAACACAAAAATGTATATGTTCTGTTTCTATATTATCTTGAACCCTTGTTCCATCTACTTAGTTCCAATTTTATTGAAATGAACGTCAATATTGCACATTTCTAATGTGGAACATGAATCAATGCTAATATGAAATCAACATAAAAACTTTGAACGCATTGCAGAACAACTGGATTTAATGAAGACAAACATCTCAGTGTGTGCCTTTGCACATTTTAGCTGGTCCTGGTGATCTGACTATATGCAAAGAACATTCGCCCGATACAAAACGAAAGCTCTGCTTTTATAGTAACAGACAATGCATATAAAGGATGCCAGAAATGTATAGAGGAAAAACAATTGTTACATTTTAGTAGCTCCATTCAGCAAAAGCCATACTGCTAGTTCATCAGCTTTTTGGCATTTGAATAACAACAAAATGTGGCCCCCTGGTTTTTGTATAAAAAAGACCACCAAAGAAGGGTTTAGTACAGTGAACTAAAGCACTGGAAAGATTTTTGAAAACAGCAAAGATGGGCAAGGTAGTACTGTTTACATATGCATTGCATAAAATATTTGTTTTTAAATTTGCTTGTGGATTGCACGGTGCAGCTGCTACTTGAAATGTAGTTGGTATAATGTCAATACTGTAACTGTCCATGCAAATAAGAAAATAAGGAAACACACCCTGTTCTCCTGGCAGATTGTCTTCTACGAGGAGAGGAACTTCCAGGGCCGCAATTATGAGTGCATGAGTGACTGCAGCGACATCTCCTCGTACCTGAGCCGCGTGAGCTCCGCCAGGGTGGAGAGTGGCTGTTTCATGGTGTATGAGAACAACCATTTTATGGGTAACCAGTTCTTCCTGAGAAGAGGAGAGTACCATGACATCCAGCGCATGATGGGCATGGGCATGATGTTTGATACCATCAGATCCTGCCGCATGATTCCTCTGGTAAGTGACTTACTTAAGTATGGTTCAGCAGCCCTGCACCAGCTTTGTTTGTAACATACAGTGCTTTAAAACACTGTTTTCTTTTTGTTTTGAAAAGAGTAATTGGTGAAACTACTAGATCAGAGTTTATAACTCAGTATAGATCAATTATTGCTATAAGCACAGTGCATTTTCAGTCACACAATGTTGAGTGCTGTTGATGCTCAGTTGTATATAAATTCTGTTTTGATCCTAAAATCGTTTTTTTTTATCTGAAAACCTCATTTGCAACTGAAGCCACTTTTTGCAACTCTTTTTCATGTTTGCATGAAAGAATCATATGCTCAAAAGAGCAAGCAATGGTTGTCAAATGTTATTTAGTAATGTGAGCTAGTTTGACTGGATAGTACGCACTGTGCACTAAAATTCCAATATTTATTTGGAGACTTAAATCTAGTTAGCTGGCATGCTAAATCTTTGCTAAAGCATGTAAATTCAAACGTTTTAACCTTGTTATAAATGCTATCTATCCAGTAACTTTGTTGAGTACACCATAAAAGCAACGATGTAAGCGTTAGTGGTTAACATTAATAGAATTAGACATTGTTTTGTTGTTGTTTACATTTTGCTCTAGTCCATTGATTAAAGTCAGTATCAAAGCCTGAACCCAGTCCTAGCTGTAGTATTTTGAGTAGATGACGTGTCTCACGCATTATTTACCTCAAAATAAAGTGTCCTGAATCTGAATATAGATTTGTTAATCACAGAAAAGATTCAGGGCTATTATAAATATGTTCAGGGATACAACTCAATAGCCTAGACTTAGTCACACCTTAGTCTGTTTATAGACTTTTATAGACGTCTTCACTGCTCAATTGTATTTGGTCAACAACCTGTTGGAAATGACGTGTGAACGTGGTGCAGACATTATGCTATATGATGTTAACAACAAACAAGCATCAAACAAAGCATTTTTGTCTTACAGCACAGGGGATCCTTCAGAATGAGGATCTATGAGAGGGAAAGCTTTGGAGGACAGATGATGGAGCTCATGGACGATTGTGACTCCATAATGGACCGCTTCCACATGTCTGACTTTCAGTCTTGCCAGGTCTTGGATGGCCACTGGCTCATGTATGAGCAGCCCCACTACAGAGGCCGAATGATGTACATGAGGCCTGGAGAATACAGGAGCTTCAGGGAGATCATGGGAACAAGCACCATGAGATTCATGAGCATGAGGCGAATCACTGACATGTGCTAAATCCATGTTGTTGTGAAAAATAAAATAACGTTGCCACCCACTCAAAATTAGGTGACCAAACTATTCTAATATTTATTTGTTTGCCTGTAGTACCCTTTGTTCTCTTCCACGCTGTCTTTTTGAAAAACCGTTTTCTTATTTCTATAATGTGAAAATGTGATTCATAAATAGGCTAAACCAATGCTTCTAAAGTCAGATATGTTTATACTGTGCAAACCCCAGGCCTGGAACCAGAAACATGGCTAGGCCCTAAGGTGCAGTACTAGAAAAGCTGGCATGACTTGTTTCAGCTGATTACTTTAAATATGTGTTATGAAATTTTAGAATTGGCTGTTAATCTTTAACATATATATAACGGAACACCTTTCTATTCCAACAACTGTATGCCACAGCTGATACGCAGTTCACAGCATGCACAAATGAACTAGTGATAGATGTTCTAAAGAACTCTTTTAAGAGTGACTAACTGAAGATAATTTTTCCAGTTGGAAAGACATAAGTTAGTTCTTCTCATGTGTCTAACCCAAATTTAAGCCTGCACAATAGATTGGATACTCAATGCTAATCCAGTCATAAGCTCTCTACTATTAGGCCACTTACAACACGGCAAAATGTCCGTCACCACTTTTGCCTAGATAGGCATTAAGAATATTTCTTTTTTTAATCATTTTTTTACATTATTTAAAAATTGCATCTGCATGTAGTCCACAACAACTTGACAAATTTGTATTACAGTTTTTTTTTCTCACATAGTACAGGGGGACGACGACTGACTTGTACAGGGGGACATAGTACAGGGGGACGACGACTGACTTGTAGTTATATAGTATATATATTACGATACTACATTATATTACTATATTACTATATATGATATAGTAATTCTCAGAGATAGGGATATTCTTTTGTCTTCTAATCAGTTTCTCTATGATCTCTATGATCTCTGTGATCACTGAATGAGAATTTTCATGCATGAAACCAGCCTGGTTTAGTCATCTCTGAAAATATTTGACCCAAATGAACTAAAATATTTGGCACAGATTTTTTGAAATTTAACTAGTTACCTCAAATGTGTGTCCAGCATGTCTATAGTTTCAGAAAAAAAATGTCTGTCCTCTCCATTTAGTAGTGCATTGTGTATAATATTGTGCTATACAAAAACACTTTCATTGACTCACCCAACATGTCAAATTACCATATGAATGTCAGGACCCATGGTTTTCTGGCAGAACATTGCCCAGAGCATTACACATTACACTTTTGCACTATTGGCTTTCTCCCTATAGTGCATCCAGGTGCCATTTCTTCCCCAGGTAAGTGAAGCATATATACCTGGTCAGCCATATGATTTATAAGGAATTGTAAGGCCACCTATTTCCAATGTTTTATGATCCAGTTCTGATTATGTGTGCCTATGCAGGTACTTTCTGTGGTGAACAGGGGTCAGCATGGATACTTTCTCCAGTCTGCAGCTATGTAGCGCCATACACAGGAAGCTAACATTACTAGTGTTTACCTTTTTGCCATTTGTGCCACATTAGAGTCTGTGAGATTGGAGGAGACGGTCTAGCTTTCGCTCCCCATGAGCATCAGTGAGCTTTGAGCAATGTTCTTCACATCACCTGTCAGTTCATGGCTAATGGGTGTGTATTTGCTTTATTATTCAAATTTTCATGGTTTACATTTAAAAATGTCCACGTATCTGTATCTTCTGTCAGTTAAGTACACCACTAAATTTGAATCTGTTGGACTGGTGCCCTCCCACTAGCTTTATTATGTTTAGTAATAATGATGGTTTCAAACAAAGGATTTAATACTATAATTATTTGATATTTAACAATAATTCTTAAAATGGCTACTTCTCAGTTCAGTGGGGGTAGCCCACTTTGGTCAAGCTGGTTAAGAACCAGTTTGGTCACCTCATAGTTGTTCACCGTCTCACTACAGTGTATAGTGTATAGTACTGATACTGTTAATTTAAATGAACATGTTTCAGCCTTTTTTGGAAAATTTGACTTTGAGTATGAGTATGTAGAGATGAATGGAAAATTGTCTTTATTCTTTTGAATAGAACAACACAAAAGAAACGCGGGCAAATGGTTGGTGTATATAATGCATTACTTACCAGTAATACTTAGAGTAGCCAGAGATACAGATGAAGCTTGATTATTATTTCTGAACAGAAATAATAACAGCAATACTTCTGAACAGCAATATTTACTGATTATGGTATTAATTATAGTGCACTGAGTCAGATTATAACCCACAATTTATTGTCTATTGTGGACTGTAATGTGGACTACAATTAACCTTACCTTTGAATATTAACCTGAGCCTTGCTCATCTACAATCCAAAAATGGCCTTGTGCTGTTGTAAAAGAGTACTGACCCTCGAGGTATAAACATAACATGATCCTTAAGTTCTAAGTATGTGTCCTCTAATAGATTTACTTCACTTTCCCTGGAGAAATGTATCCTTAACATTGTTACACTGCAGTTAAGATGTGCTGTTACTACAAAAGAAAATGGTACAATTATGGTTCCTAAATGAAGGTGCTGAAGGTATCCTTGAAGGTACCTTCACAGTGACAGTGTTCTTTTTTCTGAGAGTGAGAGGGAACATCTGAATTAGAATTAACACCTATAAAACCTGCGTTGAAGTATGTTTTCCCATACTATCTATAAGTATTTTGGGTAAAGCATACGATTCCCCCATTTTTATGAAACTATAAAACACCAGTCAGGTATCTTGGCTGAATTTTATTTGATCATGGTTTCATGCTTAAAATTCTGGCATACTTAGGTTCAATAGGCGATGCGCCTAATAGAACCGGTCCTTGGGCTCATAGCACCCCAATCGCTGTATCTCCTGTACTCGCCAGGTCTCAGGAGATACTGTCTGCCTCTGTAATTTGGGTGCTCATAGAACAGCCAGTATCCATCAAGCACATTGCAGGAATGGATGTCGTTGTAGTGAAAACGGTCATACAGAGATGGGCAGTCGTCAGTAAACTCCATCATTTGACCGCCAAAGTCAGAATGCTCGTAGATTCTCATTCTGTGAGATCCTTGATGCTGGAAGTTGAAAACATGTAGATGGACATTATAGCAGTTAAGCTTGTTTAACCTCTTGTTTAAATAATACTCATACAATGACACTTACTTGGGGAATCATACGACAGGATCTGACACAGTCATTGAAACCCATCCACCGCTGGTAATCAGGGTACTCTCCTCTACGAAGGAAGTACTGGTAACCCATAAAGTTGGGACGCTCATACACCATCCAGCAGCCACTTTCTACCTGAATGGAGTTGCAGCGACTGAAATGGGAATGAAGGTCAGCACAGTCACTGCTGCACTCATAGGAACGGCCCTGAAAGTTCCTATCCTCGTAGAAGATAATCTGTAACAGAAGTGGATTTTTCGTTTACAAGTTTTCATTCTAAAACACGATTATTAGGTTTCCTCGAACAGGTGTGATTGTAAGGTCCACATGCAAACAATAAGACAAAAGGTCAGACAACAGGCTTACCTTTCCCATTGTGATGGATCAGTGTTGTCAAACTACAACAGTGCCAGAGAATCACCGGGACCCTTTTATATCCTTTAGGAAAACACACATTGTCAGTGTCATCAATTGACTTTTGATGTCAGCTTTTTTTCAACAGAATGGTCTGCTGCCAAACAACAAAAGGTGTTTGTACTACTCATCAGTTGGGCAATTTGTCTTTGTCATTTCCACAAAGTGCCAGAAGTGATGGCACTTAACCCCTTGTGTGGATATATGTTTTGACAGAACACATGTAGGAAGTTAAACACAAATGAGCAATTCCTAGTTGATGCTCTGTTCACCTCCATGTGTTACAAAAGTGGTTTACCTTCGGTAACTCATGCTATAGGCACTTTCAGATATTGTCTTTAGAACTTTTACCAAGATGGGCACATACCATCTTGCATATCTAACATAGTTAGATATCTAACAAAGGCGTCTTGAAGCCTTTCACACAAGTGTTTTCCACTCCCCTTGCCCTAATACAGTAATCTAGCTCATGAAGGGCTTGACAACAGGTTGAAGAGCAGGATCAGGCATGAATGGGGCAAGGGACAGTTGCAGGACAGCGACTGCCCAGAACTAGAGCCAAGAACAAACTGCATTATAATGTGATACTAAGAAGTTTAGTTGGATACTAAGACTTCTCTTATATCCGAAAAGTAAAACCAGCCATTGAGTTGATACTGTTTTTTACTGAAAGAAGAAACTCTTGCATTAAGGTGGCAGGAGTACACTCTTAATTTACATTTAAAGCAGTATTTCAATAAAGGTAAGAAAATGACCATAATAAACTACTACAAAGATTTAAGTCAGCCTTTCACATCACATCACATTACATTACATTACATTCATTTGGCAGACACGTTATCCAAAGTGACTCACAGTTTGAGGCAACACCAAGTTTCAGGACAGTGTGAGAACCAGAGCAGAGTTCTAAGTGCTTTTAATGATTTGCTTTACTGGCTTGTGTGCACTAATATTCTTTTTCTGTATCAAATATATTTTCCAAACAGACTTTCATAAAGGACAGCTGTAATCTTTACATGAGATTTGTGAGGGTTCATAATTAAGGGATAACCTTGTAGTTTGTGTTCCTGTACTCTTAAGACTGATGTATGTAAGTAAACGCTGAATTTTCTGCCCTGAATTGGGCCTCATTCATTCACCAGTCCAGAATGAAGCACAACTTCATTGTTAATGTAAGAGTAACACTGCTGTAGGTCGAATAGACAGAGATGCATAAATGTGTTATTTTTTGTAATACCACAAAAAGAGGACCTTTTTTGCAGTTTGTGTATATCTATTTTGTTCCAAAAGTACAGTTCTCTTAAAAATAGACATTTCTTTGTGATTTTGGCTTTACATTGAATGTACTTTAAAAAGTTTCCTCACATTTGCATGCCTCAAGTACATAATTGGTACCTGACATAATCATAGTAAGAACCATATGAGCTTATTTTGAAAAAAATATATATAACAAGAACTTTCACTTGAATGCCAATCTCACAACCTTTACTCATATTTTTCACAAAGACACAGTTCTAGATAAAATGTTCATTAGTGTGACATACCAATGTCACACTGTTCATAATGGAGAACAAACATGCAGAACCTAACATTTCACACCTGTATATATACAAAACAGTTCATTGCAAGTAACCCAATGTTCAGATGACTCACTGTGATGTGTTTGCCTGAGTTTATATATTAAAACATGACATAGAAATGCTGTAAAGTCTGTTTTACTTACGGAATGCATCTTCCATTGTGGTGAAGGTCTCCAGTTCAGGTCAAACCTGAAAGTTGAAAACACTCTTAAATAGATTTTAAAAGTGTTTTTCCACAACCTTTACATTGTGGAATTTTAGAAAGCAGAAATCAAATGTTTAGATTTAGACTGATGTGATATTTAACAAAAATATACACATTAACCTCCAATATTAGTGTCGCTTTAACACTTACAGGTGCTTCCTCCCAACTAAAGCTCTTCCTAAAGATGCTGTGCCTTGCACATTTCTGAGGGGCATCTAAAAAAGTTCTTAATTCTAAATGTCAAAATACAATTAAAATGAAGAAAGAAAGATGAGACAACCGTGTGAAATCTGGTAGCCAAAAAAAAACTATCCACAGCACATTAAGCTTAAATCTTTGTGAGAGAGAGAGAGAGAGAGAGAGAGAGAGAGAGAGAGAGAGAGAGAGAGAGAGAGAGAGAAAGAAAGAGAGAGAGAG
>JBBPDE010000002.1:12399383-12411156 GCA_037974605.1 Nannopetersius ansorgii
CTCTGTCCTTTGTACCATTTCATGCTATTCATTGGACCTGAACTATTTGAAATTCAATTAAATAAAGCTTGAAACATGTGGGGTGTTCTAAAACTTTTGACCGGTAGTGTATATGATCAGTTCTACCATGTACACACAGTACATAGTAAAAAACAAAACACTGTTCCTCCAGGACCATGGTGCAACACAAGAGCAGAACAGAACAGCACAGAACAAAAACACAAGTGCAGGTTTCCTCTTTTAAATTTTTGTAGATAATGTACAGACTGTATAATGACCCAAGGAGACAATGTTTATTATTCAAATTGCAGAGTAACTGCTAAGCTGATTTATGTATTCATGAACTGAATTTTAAATGACTACTTTAAAATTTTAATTTTAATTGATCAATCTTGATGACTCTCTATATTTAGTTCAGAATGTGCCCTGTCTTTCAAAAGATCAATGGTTGCCATTTGTTGCAGAAATGTAGCCTGCACTTTGCAGTAAAATGTCCCACCAGTATCCTTCAGACCTTTTCAAGCTTTTGCAAGATTTTGCAGTAGCTGATGTCAAAATTCACATAATTGTTTGCACTTTGTTGGCAGTTTGCATTGGATTTGCTAAACCTGTGGTGCTTCTAACATTTGTGATGATTTTGAGTTTTTTTATGTTTACCATCGAGATGGGGTTTTTTCCAGCTCTAAATGTTTCTGATTAAATTAAGGTGAAATAAATTGGAAATTAAGTGCACTTACGAGAAGCAAGGACATGCAGATGTACAAACTCAAGATTTAAAATGAAATACAAAAACTTATATTTACAATAAGTTGGACAAGGAATAAAACAAAGTTTTGTCAAACAACCAGTACCACTGTGTGACTCTGAGCTAGGCCTGTGCAAAAACACTTCACAATCCAAACAACACATGTTAGACACACTACGCACTTTTAAAATAAGTGTGAAATCGCATATAATAATGCAGTGATGGGACAAAACTACAAATTGCTGATAATTTCTCAAATTCCTGGAAGAGCTGAGTGAACTGAGTAAACTACATGTCAGCCACTATATATATATATATGTGTGTGTATATTATAACCTCTCTCACATTGCATCCTTTTGTAAGCATGACTGACAGTTTGGAAGTCTCTTGCAGTACAACGTGGCTTTATCAGTTCCTACGCAGCCTCTTCCTTGCAATTTGATAATTGGACATATTTAGCTGTGCTTATGTTACACTGCAGGCTGATGCACTTTAGAGCATGCCCTTAAAAACACACCCTATCAAGCGGACAGTTATGAAGAAGTCAAGCCAAAATAAAATGTATTGCATTATCAGGCTCGCAAGCAAATGAGCAACTGTCTACAGGCTGTAGGAAGCAGCAGGGGCGTTTAAGATAGGTGGGCCATGGACCCTGCAGCTCTACCAAGCCTGAGGATGTTTATTACTGTAACAGCCTGTGTTTATGGACGCGCTGTTCTCTAGTGGCTCCGCGTCCCGCACTAAACCCTCATTCCCAACCGCTCAGCCTGGCAGCATCTTGTGCTCAGCCTTTTCATTTATCATCACTGATCCCTCACTTTCTTCTGTATAAACTCCGTGTGTGTGCCTGCTCACTGTCCCTGAGGGACAAAGATGATGTCATTGCGCTGGACAGAGCTATACCTCTACCGCTCCTTCATCCCACTCATGATCAGTGTCCTAATTTGGCGGTGCAGCCTCTTCAGCAAGTCCCTCTGAGACCGAGAGAGACTGCTCAAAATCTGGGCTCAAAGAAACAGATTCCACTTGAGGAACATAACTTGATGCATGACATAAAAATTGCACATAAATTAGTTATTTTAAAAATCTTAACCTTTTCAAGATAACAGAAGAGTCCAAAAAAAGTTCTACCATTCCTTTTTGAGAAGAAAATAGAGTCTATTTAAGCCCTGGCAACCAGCCCCAGCAAACAGGCTGGTAGATGGATTATGTCGAACAGATCTACCGTCATTTCGTGATTCCAGCTGCAATGAGAAATAGTATGACACATTAACACAACATGCTAACCTTATGATTTTTAGATGTGTATGACATATCTGCTTTTTAGCTAAGGTAAATTGTGCATGCTTTGGCCAGAAAACTAGCCCTGGCAAGTGTATTCATTTGCTACTCTGGAATTCAATTTTATGTTTATAATTTAAAATTTGTAGCCCAAGCTTTTAATGAGCAAATACATTTAAAAAGTACAGTGCTTATTCCTTTATGGAAAGTTCATCTACATCATATGAGTGTGATAATACAGTCAACTCAAAATCAGTTCCTTAGACAATTCGGGGCTCACTCTTCTATATACGCACAATATATATTTGACAAAGTAAGACTGAAAACCATTCAGTGCTATCACAACATTTATCATGAAATTTAAATGAAGAAGAAGGATGACTGTATTCAAAGTTGTGTTGTGAATGCGCTGGACTGGATTGTTGATTAGGCACTAGATTAATATTATAAGCAATGTAGTTCTATCAAATATCATAATTAATAGAATCCTTATTCTCCAGGATACATTGTCATATTTTTCCCTGTGATTTCACAACATTTCAAAATAAGCTGAAAGGGCAGAGCTGCCTGAAACCACGTGTGGATGTGTGGAGGTAGCTCAGTGGGTAGGATACTTGCCTCCGGACCAAGAGGTCATGGGTTCGAATCCTACCTACAGCACCACCACTGGGTCCCTGAGCAAGACCGTTAACCCCAAGTTGCTCCAGGGAGACTGTCCCCTGTAGATAAGGGAATGGAAGTCGCTTTGGATAAAAAGCGTCTGCTAAATGGCGTAAATGTAAAAATGTGTGAGAGCAACTTGATTAATCAGACAATAGATAAAAGCTCGTGCAAAATGTACAGTCAGAGTTTGCTGTGGAGGCATGACAATTTTGAAGAATCATTCAAAATAAAGCAAGTATGGTGATTATCCCTATTAAATTAATGTCACTTTTGTCTCTGATGAGGGTGGCACTAAAACCGGGAGCTCAGAATCTCACAGCTGTCACTTCTGCCTGTGCTTCACTGGAGGTCCCTCTTATGTTGACATAGAACTTACACGATCAGCGAGGGTTCAGCTGACTGTTGTAGCTTTTCTATTTTGAGTTTCTATTTTGATAATACTGAAAATGATCACTTAAAATCATAAAATAAATATTATTTTCAAGAATGATTTTGAGAACGAGTATTCAGGGGGTTGTTCAGACATATCACTCAATATTCAAAGCCTGTAAAATGCTATTGGGCTATTGTTTACTGCCATAAACAATGCTTAGATGAGAGACAGAAAACAGGTTTTATGTGAACAGAATCATGGTTTTCTTTATTTTGTATCATTTGCTTTGTATTATTGTGTATTATAGACAAGAATTTTGTCTGTAATGCAAGGTAAATGTATTCATCATGTTGTTAATAGGTACCTTTCTGGTACAGTAGCTAAACTGTATAATATAATCACATGATTATAGGACACCAGTGTGTAGACAGAAGCTGGGTGTGGCTGGTGTACAGCGAAGGGGCTGTCATGGACAAATAAATTCTACATGAGCAGGAGAGTAATTAAGAATCTGTCTGGTTGTTTGAGGCGAATAAAGTGAATAAAGAGAAAGAGAGAGAGGGAGAGAGAGATGGAGCAATGGCCAGAAAGGGTTAGAGAAAGAGAGAACAAGAGAACAGACACATAAGACATGTAATATAGATGTGAGGGAGAGTTATAAATACTACATGGCTAGAATGTAATGGGGTGTCAGTGGAGGAGGTAAATCAAGTAAGATACATGGAGTTTTCAGCTGCAAGATAAAGAGAGAGCAGAGACAGAAAGAGAAAGAGAGAGTAATGAGAGCCATACCATTTAATGGGGCGAATGGAGATACAAAGCAATGCTTTCGAAGAAAAAAACCTTTGTGGTCGACCACATGCAACCAGCTAGGAACAGAAAAATGTACCATCACGGTCACCTATAGTGGTCTGGTAAAATATATGCTACAGTTACCCAGAGTCCCATCTCAGTGCAATTATTTGATGGTACCAAGCAAATCACTGCGCTACCGTGCATGAAAAAAAATGTATTTCTGTATTACATTTAAATATGTCTGTGGTATTACCGTCAAAGCCTGAAAAAACAAAACAACCATAAATGTGGCATTTATTGTGTAAACCTTTTGGGAAAATGCAAATAACTTTTCTTGGGAAAAATGAACAAACTGTGTAAATATGACATTTTTCTGGAAATGTGCACAGTTTCTGTTTAGTAATGGAGACTTTGTATGTTGAAAACATAGCATACAACATAGCCTGTGGCAAAACTGTTGTTCACATTGCATACATTTTTTAAGTACATGTTCATGCTAAAAATTTTGAAAATCAACAAGACATGTTATTTGATTAGGTTCATGTTTTGTAATGTAATGTAATTTGTGTTTATAGAAAACTTTATAGAAAGAAAATCATTCTTGTCTTAATTCCTCTTTTAATTAAAAAACCGTAAAAGTCATTTTAGGCCACTTTCATTTGTTTTCCAAGAAATGGCACGCGTAACAACTTATGATTCATGATTATGTAAAAGGTAAAACAATGACAATATTGTGATATGAGGCTTTGTTCCAACAGCAATAACATATGTTTAATATTTAAGATATATTGAAAACAGGATCAATCAAATTTAAATTCATTTATATATGATTTATTAAAGAGATTTTTTGGAGAGACATCATTCTTGATTGTTAGCTTTGAGTGGTGCCCAGCCCTAGTTCCAGCGTAGAGTGAAGACAACATCTGAAAGAGTGGAGAGACTTTTACATGGGAGAGCTGTTCATTCCTCTCTTTCTTTCAGTGTAGCCTGAATACCTGAATGACTCAAGCAGCCTCATTATCTCTGTGAATAGGGCAGCACTATGGAGGAGGATGGTGGAGTTGACTCTCGAGAGTCATTTCTTCAAAGTCTCTCTTCTGATCCCATGATGTTTTAACCATGGTCATGCTCCAATTTATGTCTCAGCGTGTTCAATTATAGTATAGATATTTATATAACCCACTAAAACATTCATGAAGATCATGCATAGCCTATTCAGAAAGATTTCAACTTCATTATCTCCTCCTGTAACAATACAGCTTTATGTGTGTTTCAGTAACATGAAGCAGATCAATAATGAAAATATTGATTGCTTTTCTTGAGACTGGAGCGCTTATCCAATCCAGATCAAATTCGGAACATCTATTGTATCCTTTGACCTGGTTGTTGTGGACTCAAAGGTGCTGCTGATGCCATCTGTGAAATAGGTGGGCTTTAATAGACACACCCACCTTTATGCTGGTGAGCTACGACCAGACACTGTACTGCACACACACACACACACACACACACACAAACATATAAACATACAGCCCCCGTCCCCTTTCTGTTCATCTTCTTGCTGCAAACTTATGACGTCAGGTTGCTAGGTAACTACCCGAGCAAACAGAATCCCTCTCCACACAGAGGGGTGGCCCCATCCTGTTGATCCGCACGCGTCTCTAGCAGCCCATTAACCTAACACACATAGGCAAATACACAGACAACACACACACACTCCCATTAACCTTATCTCTTCAGCCTCCATCTCTTAAGATGTCTACATTGGATTAACAGTACTGCATGCTGTCCTGTCCTAATACTGAATGGGGTTATAGCTGGATGTGAATAGTGACACATTGAAAGCTGGAATAATCAGATCTGATTTTTCTGCATTTCTTACATCGGCAAGGATGGGTTTTTAATAAAAAGGATAAAAAGATAACATTTAAGCTTTACTGGCAGTCAGCATCAGATCAGAAACTTGTATCTCCATATTTTCCCATTTGCTTGTATGATTTGAAAACCCACAAAAAATGTTTACATTGATTTCCATTGAGAGTTAAGGACATTAAATATTTAGAAAAGTTTTAAAATCATGAGCTTTAAAAACACAGGCTCCTATGAACTGAAGGTGTGTAGTCGTCAAGTGTGTAATGGTGATAGCCTAGTAGTCTAGTGGTAGGATACTTGACTCTGGACCAAGAGGTCATGGGTTCCTGGGCCAGTCCCTTAACCCCGGGTTGCTCCAGGGAGACTGCCCCCTGTAGTTAGGGAATAGAAGTCGCTTTGAATGTCAATAGATCATTGGAAATAGTATAATAAGGATCATCATTTGGCATTTAATGTAGATTGTGAAATTGAGTAAGCAGGCAAACATTTGAAAAAATCAAAATCAAAATGCAAACTCTCCTGAACTTGGTCTGTATCTTAAACTACATGACTTCTGAATCTGCAGTCCTGCTGAATCTGTGTGGCAATTTTCACACAATACTGTGACAGAGGCTTAGGTCCCATCACTATCTGCTGATCACAGAACTGTATGCGTTAGCTGCTGAGGGGGACGGTTGCTGTTGTTGTTGCAACAACTGAAATGAACACTGAGGTCAGCAGTAGCTAGCGGGGGGCCATATGTTTGCCCATGACAATAATTTTAGTTCATGTTATTTAAGCTGCATCACTATGGGACTTTGCATCACTATGGGAAATCTATAATGGAAGTTAGAGCAGAAACTGAATGTGTTTATCAATGTGTTTTGGGAAAAGTATTGTCCGTTGTAAACTGGTCCCTGAGCTAAATTATGTATCAGCTAAAGTTAAGCATGGCACAGCTCTCTGGTGTACGTCTGAAATTCTCTTCATCACACACATCAGTTTTGTTTCTCCTTTGATTGCTATGGAATTTTTTTTTTCATATTGAGTTTGCGAGTGTGGGGGCAGATGGTATTATAGATTTTTTGTGGCTCAGGCTGTGTGGAGTGTTTCAGAGGAAAAAACTGGAGACTTAAACAAAGCGTGATATGTATTAATAATGTAAATGGTGCTTTTTGATTAAATAAAAAACAGGCACAAATACAAACTGGGCTCATGGTGAAGTTGCTAGGTGGTATGTTTCTTGCATATAGTGCATTACGTTGCCGTTTTAGAGTGCAGGGACAGCAGCAAGCGGTTGGATTTATAACCACGTAGAGCTGAGGTAGATGACTGCAATATTATGATACTGTGATGCACATGAATCTAATCCATCCAAATTAGGATTTGTAATGAATCAAATGTAAGATTTGGCAAAGCTTTTAGTTACTCAAGAACTGCATCTATTCTATGAGTCATTGTTATCTCATAAGAATAACAGAGTAATCTATTTTTAGCTCCCAATGTTGGAAGTTCCAGGAGAGAGGCAAGTCCGTAACTGTTGAAGTCATGGAATGGTACTCAAAATAATGATTTATGAACCAAAATGGCAAGGTTAAATATAGAAAACTAAACTATATGCCTAGACTCATTGAATGGCACATATTTCTTTCTAGAGAAAGTGAATCATTTACAGACATGTCTGTTACTTACTACCTAATTGATAGAATGTTACAGGCTAATGGCATATTCTGTTTGATTACGTTCTCTGTCATTTGGTCCTTATCATGTCTAGAACACCAGATAGCCTAGCATATTATTCATAATTGATTCAGACATTGAATTACACACAATTAAGAATCACTAATCAAACCTACACAAAATCAGTTCACTTAGGGACCATCTTTGTAGACGTAACTTGTTCTGCATTAAGCTTCTGTGTTATTTTACTCTTTTGTTTGTCTGTAGCTTGGATTGCATATCTAACTATCTATATAATGCTCATGTTATTTACTTTTATACACTTAATGTTTGCACATTTGAACATTTTTCCAAGAATAGGACTAATATGTCCAGTACAACCCACAGATATTTGATTGGACTAAAATCTGAGGATTGCAAAAATGGCAGTATGGCACAAAGGAAGTGGGCTGATCCTATTACCGGTTCATCACTGTATATCTAGAACACCCTGCAAGACCTGGCATTAATCCCATGTGAGATTCATGCTTGCCCACTTGACTCTTTATTTACTGTCTCCTATATTCCACCCTTTAAAAATCTCATTTTAATGAAATCAGTGGTATTCACTTTATTCACTTTACCTCTCAGTGATATATATATATATATATACGTTCCTTCAGATCTTTATTTTGACTCTCTCTGTGGTTTTCCAATAACTCAAACGTCAAATATTTTGTCATTGTCATAGCATATAAAGCTACATGCCGTGACCTTCTCTGACATGCTGTAACTTATGGCTGTACCAAGGGATCCCTTCACCATTCCCCTCATCATCCCTGCTGTTCCTCTCTCTTTCATTCCGCACAGAGATTTGATTCCCTGTTATAGTCTGCTTCCCCATGGCAGTACTGCTAAACTGCTGTTGATTTTTCACTCTGCTAAGCCTCACTCTGTTCTCAGAGAGACAGACAGAGAGAGAGAGAGAGAGAGAGAGCGAGAGAGAGATGTATTGATTGGTGTTGCACACTGAGCACAGAGGCCGGCCTGGTGCATGTGATCCAGTTGCTGACCGGATCTTTGAACTCATATTTGTATGGAAGGCAAAAGTCAGATGATATTTAAAGTCAGATGATATTCTACCATTAGAATATCATCTGACGTTAAAGTCAGATGATATTCTACCATTTCCTTGTTTTCATTCAAGCCCCTGATGTCCTCATACAATGTTTGTGTGGGTTTATGTACCAAAAATGGTCATAGTTTCTTTTCGTTTTTTTTCAATATCTCAGAATTTAACAGGATGCATTTATTACTGCGACTTTAAGGTTGATATATGCACAAGTAATTGACTTTTGCTGGGTTTACACCCCCCATTAAACATCCATTCTGAGCTAAAACTCACCTTATAACTCACAGCTTACTTCAGACATTCATATCCAGAGCAGAAGTCTACAAAGAAAATATTTCCCTCACACTAGTAGACCTAAATTAAGAGTCTACCAAAGATTATTACTCCACCAGGGCCCTATCGAATCACACAGAGAAGACGCAGAGAACACTTTTTAGTTGTGATGTTTATGTTATGTATTTCTAATGGCAGTTCCTGTTCTAAATGGGGTTTTTTTGGTTGTAACCTAAATATCCTTGCTTGTCCATGCTTTCTCCTGTATTTAACTGAACAATTAGTGCTACTGACACACAGTGTGTAGCTTGCTCAGATATGGTGTAAGTTATACCTAAAGCATGCCCAATGTTGATTTGATTGACTTTTTTTCCCTTTCCAGGTCGCCGTGGGTCATAGGTCGTCCATTCAGTCTCGCTGTGATCTTTAGTGTGAACATCCCTGCGGTGCAAATCACAGCCCCGACCTGTCACGCCTCATCCGTTTCACCTTGACTCTGCACTCGTCCTCTCATCCTCCCTGCCCCTACGTGTCCTCGCTCCAGTGCCACCTCTTTCACCATCTGCTCACAGAAGGAGCTGGGATGACGCCAGAGCTGCTCACCTCCGTATCCTACCTCAACCAGGGCTAATCATCATCATCTCCACACACCCCCTCCTCGCCACACACACTCCAGCCGGCGAGATGGGCGACGGGAGCTGGGTGTGTCTGAGCCCAGCCGAGTTCTCCCAACTGCAGCAGTACAGTGAATGTGAGTAACAAACATGAGTCATCCATACAGCAGAGCTCAGCGTGTGCTCCCTGGCCCTCAGATTTTATGTTATCTTGGCTGGCTTGCAGAGTTTGTGTGATTTCAGCCCGGCTAGACAGTTAGATGCTTTAAAAGAGCACTTTGTGGGGTTGTAAAAAAGAGCAGTTTGTGCATTTTGATCATCTACTGACCCGCTGGATTATGGCCTGACCCGTATGCTCACCCTGAGCAAGCAAATGGCATTTCCTCAACTCAGGCTTGCAGCTTGTCGCAGCTTAGTAACCATTCCACGCCTGCTTCTGACATATTATTGACTGTATATAAGCTGTATTTTGTTATATACTATTCTGTAGCAATTCTGCATTTTTATTTATTTATTTGGCCATTACAGCCCTTTGAACAATCAAACATGTATTTAAAGTAATGTCATCTTCAGTGTGCAATTTTGAGGTATTTCACTGTTCACAAATGTCCCTGAAACTAGCCCTCTGGGTGTTTAGGAAGCACTGCTGGGAATGTAGGCTATATTGACAGAATGTATTGACGCTCTGCTAGTGTCCCGTGTGCTGCAATTCATCAGGAACGTTTAATAATTTCATTATATTTCTCCATTATGTGTATTCTATATATTGCTCTTTATTTTGTGACTGCCCTGTTTTTGATTTATATATGTATACATATATATAAATCAAAAATATACACAGTACTTAAAACCAATGTAACTGTAAGTGCATTGGTAATATACACTACATAAGTGCATTGGTGTAAGTAATTTGTGCAATTTAATTGATGCAAGTAAGGTAATTAAAATAACCACCACTTTATCACAATAGCACAGATTCACAGCATCCTTTCCAGCAGTTTTTTTTTTTTTTATAAATGACTCGTGTTCAAACCCTCCCTACACCTTATCAACCATGCGAACAGTTCTGCCTCATTTCCTGGATGCTCATTTCAAACTTTTTGGTTCAGCTTGTCCCATGCAGCTCAATGGCGGAAAGATCTGGAGCCTTGGAGGCCAAGGAATAGTTCTCAAAACGTTGTGCTTTTCCTTGGAATTGAGATCATTATGAATAACTGATCATTATCCTGTTGAAGAGTGAAACGTAAACCAAAAGGAAGGAATTGTGTGACGAACAAAATGTCAGTGCGCCATAGACAGACCCAATATGTCAAAACTAATAGTTGGAGACTGTATTACTACATTATGTGTTACTACAGACTATAAGATATTGAAAAACAATTAGTTTAAGCATTTCTAATGTACAGTTTGCAAAAGCAACAGATAATTTGTTTTCTTTCGATGTTTTTTAATTGTCCTTCCTGTTTATATGTAAATACATGTTTCAAAACAATAATTATATGTACAATGCATTACAATAAATATACCACAGTACATATTCCCATTTATATTATGGATTTTAAAATGCTTTTTATTATAAAGTTCTGTTTAATTGGTTTCAGTCCAGTACGTATATGAAACAGAATTCAAATATATTTATACTTTCAACTTTTTAAAGCTAGGAAAAAACAACTACTGTGCACATTTTGTATTGTGAACATGTTTTACTTGTAATAATTCAAATTTTGTCATATTACCCAAATTAATATTAGTGTAAGATTATACTTACATTTATAATTTATTTACAGGTACTAAGAAAGCGATTATGGATTGATGTAGGTCTTTGGCTCCCATTATTTTCAGTGGACAGCACAGATTTACTCATTTTTATATATGTTACAAACATCATGAACATACTGACCAGATAATAAAGGACAATCGAAGCAGCTTTAACATTTCTGTGCTGTAACCAAAACAAATCCAAATACGTGTTTTCCAAATATTTTAATCTTCCACTAGAGAATTTTTTTAATCAAAAATGAAAATGTTGACAGCACTACTAACTCTATATCTGAGCCTATATCTGACACAGCCGATATTCTTTAATATGGTCATAAACTGAATACATAAGACTGAATATTTTAACAGTGCTTTCCTGACTGATTTGATCATCATATTAGCTTTCATTGTCATGTTCAATAGAGAAAAACAGTGAGCATTGTACTTGTACTTGACAATACTTTTAAACTATGTGTCCACATTGATTTTACTTGAGTTTTTAGTTAAAAATTATATTTTAATTATATTTTTTAATGTTGAACTTTCTACATTAAATGGATTGTGTGTGTGTGTGTGTGTGTGTGTGTGTGTGTGTGTGTGTGTGTGTGTGTGTGTGTGTGTGTGTGTGT
>JBBPDE010000002.1:12433876-12447592 GCA_037974605.1 Nannopetersius ansorgii
TGTGTGTGTGTGTGTGTGTGTGTGTGTGTGTGTGTGTGTGTGTGTGTGTGTGTGTGTGTGTGTATAAGAGTATAAGACCAAAAACCTACATCCGCTGTTTATTTTTTGCAAATAAAAGTTTGTAATTAATCACTTCATTCTTTTTGTGCGTCTGTGCGGGTAGGAGTTTGCTGTTGGTAGGCTTGTCTTGTCTTGAACACAGACAAGGGTGGCTTCCAGGAAATAAGGTTAACCACTGCTCTAGGCAATCATGGGAGCAATTATTATGAAGTAGAAACACTGAAGAGAAACAACAGTTCCGTCAGAGAGCAGCAGACCATGCAAATTCACAGAATTAGGCTATAAAGTGCATGCAGACAAAACATGTTGATCTGATCATATTTTACCTGTCCTTTACGCATCCTCCACTGCATCACTTACTAGTTCCAAACTGCCTCTGGAAGCAACATCAGCACAAGAATTGTTGCCAGTCTATGCTTCAAAGTGTTAATGCAACCAGTCATATGAGTACGTGAGGCGTCGGTGTCTAATTACTTAACTATGGAATGTTCCATGAACGTGTCGGGGATGTTATGAGAGCACCCTGTGTGCAGTGACTCCCACTTAACCTTAAAGTATGTCTTAGGATTCAGTGAGAACCTTCTGAAACCATCTCTCAGGCTTTGATTTCCAGGATCTTATACATCTGTACTGTGAAAGCATTATGTGCTGAAATGATCAAATTTTTTAATCTGTATGTCATGGAATATCAGTGTAATTCATAATGCATCAGCATAAAGTTTTTTGTTGTTTTTTGTCCTAGTTTTGCTGTTGATTAGCTCTGCTGTTTAAAGTTATTTAATGTTTCAGACACTTTTTTTAGTGAACGTATGCATGACGCCCTTGTCTCATATTCAGTCCTGTGCATGCACTGTATGTACAAGTGTATTCAGGCACACCTCCTAGTGAACTGAGCTAAGGTGCAGCCGTTGTTGACACAGGTGTTCAGTTGCCCATGCAGTTATAATAGGATACTCAGGAATAGTTGCATGTAAGTCACCATTGCCCATTGGCAAGCAAAAACATTTTGGACATAAAACTGAACTGATCTTTGTGTCAAATTGGTGTTTGTCATCCTGTTAAACTCCTTTCAACAGAAACGCTGGCGGATGTGTGCAAACATTTTGACATATAGTCTACGACTTCCTTATTGCAGGCTATGCAGCATGTATGGATTGAGGGGAACTCGCCGACCAAGTGTGACCGATGTCACCGCAGTATCAAGTACTACCAGGGCCTTACTGGACTTCATTGTGTGTGGTGTCAAATTACAGTGAGTAAACATCACCCTCTAGTGGTCAGGCGCTGCTTACCCACACTTCGAGTGTGAAAATTAGCTCAGCAAACTGCACTATATGGACAAAAGTATTGGGACAAATCAGGGTTTGGGCTAGGCCTTACTTCCAGTGAAGGGTAATATTACTGCTTAAACATACCAAGACATTTTGGACAACTTTGTAGACACAGTTTGGGGAAGAAACTTTTCTATTCCAGCATGAGCCCCAGTGCACAAAGTAAGCTCCATAAACACATGGCTAGATGAGTTCAGTGTGGCAGAGCTTGCCTGACACGCACAGAGCCCTGACCTCAACCTTCGGGATGAACTGCCAGGTCTTCTCATCCAACATTAGTGCCTGACCTCATTAATGCTCTACAAAATTAATGGTCAAAAATCATGGGCTCCAAAATCTTGTGGAAAGCCATCCAAGAAGAGTGGAAGCTGTTGCAGCTGCAAAGGGGGACCAACTGCAGTCTTGTGTGTTTGAATGCAATGTCAGTAAAGTCCATGTTTGTATAATGGTCAGGCGTCCCAATATTTTTGTCCATGCAGTGTAGCCCAGCACAAATTATTGACTCATTAGACAATCAGTGTTTATGTAAATTAGCTTATGAACAGTTGATCATTTCTATTTCCTTTTGTTTGTCCCTGTCCCACATCCTTCATCCTTCTGTGTTTATGTACCAAGAATACTTATAGTTCATTTATATATCTCTCTAGTTTTATATATCTCTAGAATTAAACAGGTTGTTTTTGTTACTGTGCCTTTACATACCACAACAAAAATTCAGATTTCCAAATTGGCCCTTTCAGTTGAGGTAAAATACACATATTAATTAGGATTTAGCACAGATAATTACAAATATCAAGAATATTGAGAAAATGTGCCATTTTCTAACTGTAGTATGTTTGTTAAATTAACTTTTCAGTTACAGTTAAACTGTTGTAATTCATACTTTAACCTCTTGGTGGCATCATTTCCTCTCTCTCGTAACATCCTTAATGGTGTAGCGATGGAAATAAGACCTCACATTGTGTGTGTACTTACAGCTATTCCTCTCTTAATGGCTGTGACTAATGGCTGCTCTGGGATGTCTGTGTCAAAGCTGAAATACAATCCCATCATTTTTTCTCTCTCTCACATGTACACACAAAGAGTACAAGGTGGCACTTGTACATTCAGTTTCAGTTCTTTTTATTAGTATTGTGTTTGTGTACGAGTCAGGACCTGCAGACGTTTGTTAGCAAGTCTCTCCTCTCTCCTGACATCTATTATCATCCACAGCTCCATAACAAGTGTGTGTCTAATGTGAAGCCAGAGTGTGACGGTGGAGCACTGAGGGACCACACCCTCCTGCCTTCTTACATCTGCCCTGTTGTTCTGGTCAGTTCACTGGTCTCACACATCAGTTTTTGCCCTGTAGACTACTGGGCTGTGCCCTAACACAGTTGTCTTATGAAGTTGCCTAAAAAATTGTAGAACTCAGAATTGAAGTGTTCTGGCCTTCTGTTGCTTTATTGTGAAACTACTGTGTGGTCTGTGGACTATGTTGCTACTATTATCTGTAATATACTGCCTCTGCACCTGAGCAGGATCGTCACTCTGTAGTAAAAAGAGGAGAGGGGGAGTCGTCCCCCAGCACCAGTCCTGATGACTCCAGTCAAAGCTTCAAGTTCACCGGAGATGGCCAAGCACTGCAGGTCAGTCATCATAATGGAGACGGTTGGAGCAAGTTGATTTCCCTCAGAGAAAGACAAAACCAGGCACTATAAAGTGATAAACCAAATATATACACATTTTATATAGTAATATATACACTACCTCTGCATTGACCAAACTTCAATATGACATATTTCTACATATTTCAATGCACAATTAAAACCTAACCTGTTCCCTCCCTCCAACTGTACAACTCACTTTTGCTTTGTTATTTAATAATAAAAAAAAAAAAATTTCTTTCAGTAAATGCGTAGGTTTATCTGCATGCACAGCACGCTTAGACCTAATAAAACTATCAATAAATCTGGGGATGGCTGAGCAAGATTGATTACACTTGTCTATTGACTGAATAGGCGTGCAAACTTTTGCACATAATGCATTTTATTAGATTGTTCCCGAAAAATATTCCATTGAGAAAATGGTAAATGACACTAGTGACTTATTTGTAGAAACATTGAAGTTTGTTCCATGTAGATGCCTTTTCACAAACCGGAAATCAGGGGTGCCTTTACATATAGATTGCTTTAGCCAAGTATTTTTTATACAATGAGTATTTCTGTAATATTATTTTTCCGTATTTTCAGATAACCCCTCTTCCTGGGACACATCCTCTGCTGGTGCTAGTTAACCCTAAGAGTGGCGGTCGGCAGGGCGAAAGGTGGGCGCCATTTTCAGTTCACCACATCAATTTATCCACGTTGTCACTTATGCGCTTTCAAACCTTATAGTTGAATCATGTTACAAATGTAGGCAAGTGTTGCCTGAGGATCCTTGCCCAAGGACTCTAATTGCTGTAGCTGGGCGTGCTGTATTGTTGTGTGGCATAATTCTCAATGGTAATTTTTCTAAAGCTATTTCAGCAATGGCAGTAATCAGTTCTCATCGGTTCTAAGTTTTGAAAACAAAGTGCACATATCTAGCTGTGTCCTTCTGTTAATCTTGCTTGTCAGCTCTGTCCTAAATACCATCAAAGCAAACAGGATTCAGTCCTGCTCTTTAAGAAGGATGAATGTAGGTGTTGTTGCAGCTCTCACCGCCCACCACACATCCTTACTGCGCCAGGGGACCAGTTTGGGATCCAGCAGTAGCGTCACCATAGCAACACGCTTTTAAATACCAATAATGGCCCGATTATTCCCTATTATTAGACTTGAGCTCACAGAAAGACGTGTTAACTGCTCTAGATCCAAAAAAGAACACTGTTTGGACTGTTCCTTTGATACAAATAAGGAAATGAAGTGGTCATCACTGAATTTGCTGCCCGATTGTATTTTTCCACTTCCTTTGCTTTGTTCTGTACATTGAAAGCCCTGTTGGCTGTTTAAGTCTCTTGATTCGGCCCTTATATTCTTTGCACAGTGAATGGGTGGTGTTTTCAGGGCTTATAAGTGCTCAAATTACTCCCCCCACAACATAATGGTAATACTCTAGGCTAAAAGCTTTCTCTGTTTCAGACTTTGAGACTCTCTCTCTCTCCCTCTCTCACTCTCTATCTCTTGCTTTCTCTATGTATTCATCTCTCTCTCTCCTACTCCTCATCCCTCTTTTCCCCCTGTCTTTTTCCACTGCAGTTATGCAGTATGGGGCAGCGGAAGCTAACAAAATTAGAAGTGAAGGGCATTGTGGACCTTTCTGTTATCATTTCATGCAGTATCTACTTGTCAAGGTTACTAAAGGCTGTCTAAACAATGTGTGTGTGTGAGTGAGTGCGTGTCCCACTCACAGGCTCATGCATTGCTCTGTTTTTGGCTGCTTGTTTTTATGTAGACTGAGTTGTTTTATCTTCAGAGCTCCCAATCTTGATCATTATTAAGCCCACTGCTGTATTTTCACCATCAGGGTGTTGCGGAAGTTCCAGTACCTGCTTAACCCCAGACAAGTGTACAGTCTGGACCGTGGAGGACCCATGGTAGGGTAAGTAAACAGAGAGACACTAGAAATGTTTGGGAATTAAGTACACATAGAGGGGTCAGATAAGGTAGAGCCTTGGTATACTTGCCAAAACTCACTTCTTAGTTCTTCTAAGCCATGTGAGATCTTTTTGGGACACTGGATCAGTATACCTGGATGTCTCTGGGGTTTTTGTAGATCAGATGATTTAGGCTCCACAACGGTAAATGACACCTACCTTCCAGTTCCTTCTTATCTGGACTGCAGCCAGTCATGGACTGTGTTTGCTGGCTAAGGCTCTTTCCACCTGCGCTTTTATACACAGTGTTTGTTTAGTGAGGAAGACCATGTGGTTGCTTCTAACCACTTTCTGCCCTGATACCAGAACATTTTCACCAGACACTGTCTTATTAAGAGATGACCCAATAATTTTTCATTTAATTTAAGTACCTTGGCTATAATCAAAGATAAATCTTTACATTGACTGTAAAAAGGTTAGCAAAAATGTAACAAGTTCAAGATGTGCAGATAGCACATAGCTAAGATAATTAACATAGCTAACATAACTAATTGTTTAGTTAAAAGAACTCCCATCTACGTTTGAACACATGATGACTCGTTTTCACTGAGGTATTGCTGTTAGATTGATTAGCGCCACACAATAATGCTAGTAATAGATTTGTTTTACCCCAAAAAATCTATAATGTAGTTTGTTTGTAAAAATGACCAGGTTTACCTCCTAAATGTTTATTCCATCCATCTGTGCCTACCAGCCCTTGTTTATTGCAGAACCTAAGAAAACTGATGTCAGGACTGTCCTGATTAAGTGCTGATGAATTGGCCAGAAGGCTAAGGCTGTCATAAGTAGCATTACATCTTAACAGGTTTAATGCTATGCTAGGGCTGCCATTAGTAGCATTACGCCTTAATGGGTTTAATGCTATGTTTGACAGCCTTAGCCTTCTTGGAAGTAAAGTGAGTGTATGCCACCATTAGCCTGCTCCTCACAAAACATTGTAATTCCCGTAGCAGATATTAGCATTATTGTGCTGTGCTAATCAGATACACAAAAGCAGTGATCTTTTTTAGCAAAAACAATAAATTAAAATAGCTGATACCTACATATGCTGCATATTTTATTTACACGTTTTTATTCTTTTTAAATGTTTCCAAGGTTACCTGTAAATGTCTACATTGTTTGTTGTTCAGTTCAGTGTATTGTGTGTCATAATAAAAAATATCTCTCAATTAATCATTAGAATAATCATGCTACAGGTTGCATGCCTTAATGTAGACTGGCAGACCTTTTTTAATTTGATGTTTCTAATGCAAAGTCTGATTTGTGTCAGAAAATGAAAGCTATGCTGCCACTGAGTTGTTTATGTTGCCATGGCTACACTGTTTTTCAGAAACCAGTGATGGGCATTCTGGCTTTTCTCAGTGAGTCAAATCAATTGGCTGAGCTCACTCATAAGAGCTAGCTTTCACATCCCCCAACAGCTCTTTAGTCCAGACAGTTTCATCCTCCAAAATTATTCAGTTTAGTGATCATTATTATTTTTCATTAGAACCTTAGTCTAATTCTTAGTATAAGAATTTTGATAAATGTGACAATTTCAAGGTATTTCAATGAGAGTAAAAAAGGTTCATATAAGTAATTTCATCATAGTTTTATTATAGTTATTTCTAAATCCCAAAAAGTAAATCCAGGCAAATAAACACAACAAGCAAAGATGTGATGATTATTTTCAGCTACAGGACAATAAGATCAACACATTTGTTTTGTTTTACAGTAACAATGAAATGAAAAATAGCTGTTCTCATAGTAACAACCGTGCTAATGCAGCGTTTTCAGTGTTTTCTTGTTCTTGTTTTTGTTTTCTTTTTAAAAAATTGATAATAAAATAAGCTCAACCACTAAAATGTATAAATTATCTGTACAAACATGTATTTAAAAAAAGCTCAGTCTTTTGAGTACGAGTTTGCATAACGTTCTTCCCTTCATTCCAACTTTACTTTGATAGAATGTTCCCAGATGCTGTGCTTTGATTGTTGATAGCGTATGCCATGAAAGACAACCAACATCTTGGATGAGGGAGGGGGCTGCCCTGTAAGCTATGTGACTGCTTCAAGTTGCCGTCCTGGCCACAAAAACCATAAGGCACCATGTGTGCAAACCATGAACAAAACTTGTCTTCCACTTAAAAGAACACAACTTAAAATTATATAATTTTCTTAGACCAATATAATTATTCTATCATTATTGCCTACCATCCTAATGCCTCTCTTTCAGTCTGTGTCTGTCCCAGACCTCTTTCTATCTCTTCACCTTCACACTTGCCATTGCTTTCCTGTCAAACTCTCTCTCTTCCCCTTCTTCGTGTTGGTCCCCAGGGTTTGAATAGTGCTTTTCAGAGGAATAGATTATGAAAACACTGACTGGTTTTAGTCTTGTCACCTTCACTGAGGCCAGCCTATGCGTACTTGCATACGCCTGCGCACTCACCGCACACTCAGACACACATCCACTCATCAGTTGAGTGCATTCTATACCTCTTGAGTAAGTTGCGCAACAGGGCATTCCATTCAGAAAAAAGAGAACAAAAGGTAAAGTCATAATATAGGAGAGCAAACATTCTATCCTGTCCTAGAGCCCTCCCCTAAACGCATCTCCAGTCACGACCAGGTGTGTGCTCATTTTGAAGAGGCCATTCAGAAAGAGGAATGTGAAGGGTTGCTTGGGCGGCTGTGTGACGTAGCTTAATTGACCTTATAGAGACAGGACAGTGCGAGTGAATTAAGACCATAGAAAAAACAATGAATCATCGAACAACAGATGTATTATGATTGTGTAATGATTAAGGATAGCATTTTACAGAAATACTAGTTGATATCTCAGTATGAGAATTCAAATATTGATTCAAAAAATATTCTTTTTACTTAAGGCTTTAAAATTAGACATCTATAAAGGTAGTTTTATTACTGAAGTCCTGATATTTTGGAATATTTTTGGAGACAAGAATGTGTTAAAAAATCAACAGTTCATGCATCGTATGTTGCTATAGAAGTTGTGATTGTAGCCTTTCAATCAAATAAAACTTTCGCAAGCCACTTAGTTGGGACAGTTGTAACATTAACAAATTAGAACTATTTTATTTATTATGGCTCATTAGGCTTTTAGTAAGTGATAGTAGCAATCGGTGTTCCCTTCCTCATCCACTGCCAGAACTGACCACAGCAAAGTAGTTTGAGGAAGATCTGAGCACCCAGCGTTAGTGTCGCTCTCACCAGAGACTGGTAGTAGCCTACTTAGATGAATGTCAGTAGACCTACGTACTTGAGATGGCTTATTAAAGTTGTCATACAATTATAAAGTAAAAACTATCTTCTTGTCCAATAATTAAAGTGCTTCAGTGATTTCAGGCATCTCAGTATTTTAAAGGGGGTATATTATGTAAAACTCACTTTAGCTATAATAGTTCTGTGGACTATACAAAACATGTTAATGAAGTTCTTTGCACAAAATCACTCTCACATAAAGTGATCTCACCAGCTTTATTCTTGACAGTTTCAGGCCCTTTCAAAATGAGACATTTAAGGATTCTATCACTTTTATGCAAATAAGCTGTTGCTAACGCTGCATGTTTAAGACACGTGAAACAGAGGCGCTGTCCAACCCTTCATGTGTGACTTGCCTTTGCCTGTAGCCATAGCGTTTGGCGTCTTATGGTAAAACCAGCACACAAAAATGCCAGATGTTGGCAAAGTTGGAAAAGTTGGCAAGATGCTCTCTTATCTTCTTCCAATTTCATCTGGTCATTGCAGCTAACATGTTCACTTTTTGTTATATGGTCCCACAAAACTAGATTTGTTGCAGATTTTACATCGATTCACACCTACTTTCTGATAAACATTCTGAATAGATCAATGGTTCTGAACCTTTTCAACATTAAGGCAACGCATTAAATGCGTTGCCTTAATGTTGGCCGCATTAAATGATATTAGATAACCAATTGCAGGCCAATTGCAATGGCCTGTCTCGATTTTAGATTTACAGCCCAATCAAAAACCTTTGTGGCCCATCAGTGATCCACAGTCCAGTGATTGAGAAACCCAGGTATAGATGATGTTATGCTAAAACCAGCCCACAAAAATGCCGGATCTTCAACGAATCTAGTGTGTGGGGGCTCGACAGATGAGGGGTGGGTCTATACAAATTTTCTCATTATTACGCTACAATGGGGGAGAAGAAGCATATTCCTGACACCAAAATCTTTCAATTGATTCACAGAAAACGAACTGATGTTTTGTTTTTCACACTTGGAATGTTTATAGGAGCAGTAGAGACCCAAATGGAAATACAAAAGGATGCAAAAAGTGAGTTTTGCATAATATGTCCCCTTTAAGCTTCATTGGCTTTGTGAAAAGCGGTGCAGTTTGTTGCTCTGAAGCAAGGTAACGGGGACAACTAAACTAAACCAGCTATAATTTTTTAAATAGAAAGCCATGAAAGATTAAATTCTGCTGGAACACTGGCTCTGTACTGGGTTAGTAGGGTGGAAAATGTCATGCTTGGATGAGTTTGAAGAATGTGGTGAACCGCTAACACGGTGTTAAAACAGCAGCCTTGCCTCCACGTTCTGTATCAGCCTCACATGAGCAAGTCGACATAATTCCACACAAAACATGGAGAACAGTCAGTGAGCAGTTAGGGAAGTATAACTGATTAAGCTGATTGTGCTGTTGGTTCAAATGGGCAACATTTACCTTAATTGTTGATCCTTATTTTCTCCTATATACCACATACAGAAGCTAATTTGTCAGAGCCTGTGCACAGAGGCAGCAAAGAATTAATATTTTACAGTTTTTGTGGCTGTGATATTAATGTATTACATCCAGTGCTGCAGCAGCTCTTTGTTGTGTGTAGGTACGGGACATGAGCAGGGGTCACCCTGAGGCTGTGCAGTAGCAGTGTGTTTTTTCCTGATGTGTCCTTAGCCATTACCCAACACCCTTAAAAATAAAGCAGGCAAGAAGAATTCGCTGCCCTCTTAGAGAATCTCCCACTGTTTTTGTGTTTGCACACTTCTAGTCAGATAACAAATTTTATTCGCTAAGTAAGAAAAAAGGTATCATCACCTTTGCATCTGTACCTCTGCGCAAACTTAAATAGGAAATTATATTATTGTCAAATATTCCTGATAACGTCAACATGAAATACATGTATGAATATAGAACACATATAGAACACAATACAGTATAGAAATTGTGACACAAGCATAAAATTGAAAACTTTATCACAGTCTACAAATATTGCTCATAGCAAAGTAACGGTCTTTCACTACTTGATTAAGATTTTTTGATATCTGTGTAGGCCATTTCAATTTTTTTTTTTTGAAAATCCAATATTTAATTACTTGATTTTGGGGGATACCTAGGATAATGTTATCAATATTTTTGTAATATCCAACCTTCATTTAGTTTCTTTAATAGAATCCCCTTTTCGCTCTATCATCACAGCATTTCTGCACCACTGGCTGCCGCACAACCCTAAAGCACAATCATTCTTAACAGTTTGCAAGATGCTCTCTTTTCTGCTTCCAATTTCGTCTGGTGACTGCAGCCAACATGTTCACTTTTTATTTTCTGGTCCCACAAAACTAGATTTCTTGCACATTTCACATGGATTCACACCTACTTTCTGATAACCATTCGGAATAGATCAATGGTTCTAAACCTTTTCAACATTAAGGCAAACCTATCTATCACAGCATGTTGGCCCACTTGGCCAAATTAAATGATATTAGATAACCAATTGCGGACCAATGGCCTGTCTCAATTTTAGATTTGCAGCCCAGTCAAAAGCCTTTGCGGCCCATCAGTGGTCCGCGGTCCAGTGATTGAGAAAACCAGGTATAGATGATGTTCTACACAGTGGGCCAGTAGTCAAGTACCAAATCTTCCTCAAAGTCCTTGGCATTGGTGTTTGGGTTTATAAGTTTTCTTTTTTTGGCATTCTTGATCTTCTTGATCTTGTCTTGACTTCTTCTCAACCTCCATTTGTTACCTGAATTTCAAACAGTGAATATTATAAGCGTAATGTTTTAAGACATGTGAATCTCTTCTCAGTAGTTACACTGTAGTTTCAGGTCCTCACTTGGATTAGCCCTTGTCCATTGAGTGAAGGATCACATAATTTAATACATTGTGAAACTGTCCACACTTGACGTGGATTAAGGCCTAAAAAGTCAAATAAGATATGAGATCATGATTCAGCTGCAGACTTTAAAATTTGTGGACATATTTGGGTACATGAAAAAAACATGTAATTCAACCAGTTATGTCAAAACTTTTGCAAACAACTGTAAAGTCTATGCACCAGTTAAAACTTTTCCCTACAATTGTATGCCTAATAAAATAACCAATTAGAAATCTTTATTTTTAAAGGTGTACTCCATGTCCAAGCAAATCCAGCAGTTATTTAGAAGATGTTCTGTAATGCAAATGTCAACCATGTACTGTTTCAAATCCCAAAAGCACTTAAATATGACATCTCCAGAGGTACCAAGTGATTTTTGGGGGTTGTTAAAGGTCACATGAGAGATTGCCATGTATCACAATTAATATTTACATGAGTTTCCATACAACCCAAGCAACCTTAGCAACACTATTGTCTGTCTTGGCTTCCCATATTTTGTCCTTTGCCCTACAGACTCAACTTCTTCCGTGATGTCCCAGACTTCCGAGTACTGGCCTGTGGAGGGGATGGAACAGTTGGCTGGATTTTGGATTGCATTGGTAAGTTTGGGTAATAAAGTCCAGGGGCCTGAATGTCGCATTACAGGCGGTAATGCTCAGATATCTGAATCTGCCTGCAAGAAATGACTCACTCCAAGAGAACTTTTAACAGTTAAAAATTGCCCCACATTGCCATGGCTTATTTGACTATGGCTAATTATGTGAAGGTCTGATTAATTGCTAAAAATGATATTGCCGTACCCTGCAGTGAGGTACTTTGCTCCTGTTTAAAACAATGCAAGTTTAATCATGAGAATGTTTAATGGGCTTCTGAAAGGCTATTGTTCATAAATGACCGTGTCTAGGAAGACTGTACACTCACATGTGACCTTTTTCAAGTGAATGGACGATAACGGTGGAGAGATAATGGACCTCTTTCGCCACTGACAGCCATGCTGATGTTAATGGATAAGCACTGGAGAGGAATCTGTGGTGGCGGATAGTGCCTTTAAGTGCTGATTTAGAATCAGTTTAGATTTATAACATCATAGCTACAAATGTACATGGTGAAGCAAAGAGACACCTGATCCTAGATCAGAGCGCTTACCCTCATGAGAGCCATCCATCAGTGGAAGAGCAAGGGGAAGAGGCCTTTATGGAGGCTTATTTAGGAGCAGCTTCTCTGCTTAGTCTTTAATGGTAAAACATGATGATTAATTCAATTAATTCTGTTCTCGGATCAGCTCTTCTCGCTCACCTGAGTTTGACAGACAATATAAAATGCCTTCTGCTGACTATGGATGATTAGTCAGAGAACCCTCCTGGGTATGTAGTAAATCTCACCATGTGGTACAGAGCAAGGTCCCAAAGGCAGAATCCCAACAGACGCTGTATTATGAGCCTCACCGGGACTGTCAGCGAAGGGACAAAAGTAACTCAAAACACTATTTATCCCACTGCTGCTCTAAAGGTCAGACACTCTGCTTCTGGACTAATTATGAGAGACACTTGAGACAGATTGCTTTTGGCAGATGACTGCCTTATTATTTCCATGTTAATAATCATATAACAAATTTAATTTCCTGTATCTAAGAGATGAAATGATAAAGTAGTTTTAAGTTGGTATCACTTATCGTTTTATCACTAATTTTTGATAACTCCAATGAAATTAATAAAGCATTTATTTCTCTTTTTTTGTCCTGCACTTCACTCCCAGCTAACCCAGAAGTGTTTAGCTCTGGAAGCGAGTGTGAGAAACTACATAGAAAAGCCACCATTAGAATACGTTTTCTTTCATTCCGGAGGTTTTATTATTTAAGGGGATACTATCAAAAAGTAAGGGGTAAATTCAGCACTTTTACCACTTAATCATCTTTAATCTGTGCACTTTTTCCCATAATTTTAAAAATGAAGGCAATTTTAAGGGGTAAAATTAAGGGGCTTGGTTTTGTAGTGTGTAAACGATGAAACCACTGTTGATTTTTTATTCTTAAACTTTTGTTAGATTATGGTGGCCCTCATCCAGTTACTGGATGCTCTAACTTTTGTGTTCTTCTCCAGATAAAGCTAATTTTGCTCGCCATCCACCTGTCGCCATCCTGCCTCTGGGCACTGGGAATGACTTGGCACGCTGCCTCCGCTGGGGTGGAGGTGAGAGAGCTCCTACTTTCACACATCTTTTAGTGGGAATTCAGGTTGTGACATAAAGTTTGGAATCTTTCCTATACAGCAAGCTAATCATGACATGTGTGTACCAAACCATTCCAGGTGTCCTTTCACAAGATCATAGAAATTCTGAGTAGATGTTGGTCCTGTATAAACGCTGTTCCAGATGGATGCAGGCTTCCAGTTGAAAAGCTTAGTATATTTTAGCAGAAGACAAAGCGTTTAGAGCCAGGTACACAGAACACTTGAAGAGTTGAAGATTATATTTGACATTAAGCCCTGTGTGTACATGAGTGCAAACAATGGTAAAAAGAGTCTCATCTGCATACCTGTCTGTTTGAAGGATTAAATTATATTCACTGGGTGGCAAGTCAAGGCTGAAACT
>JBBPDE010000002.1:12465519-12482697 GCA_037974605.1 Nannopetersius ansorgii
TTTTGTGCAACCAACCTTTGTAGAAAGCCTCTAGAGTCTGTATACCCCTTTACTGATGTGCAACATAGGAGAAGACTTAAGATATTCCTGCGCAGTTCAGAACATAAAGTCGAGCTCTGTGTACTAATTTATCACTCTCAAATGCAAAGTTCTTGCAGAAATAAGCTTTGCCTTCTGACCTTGAAAAAGAAACTTGCAATGGAAAACTGATGAATTGGAGCTCCTAGTTTCACTCTCCCCTGAAGGCTGTCTGTGTCACTGACAGGCCTGACACAATAGTGGCTTGCTGGTTCACTCTCTTTCTTAGCTGTGGGAAGAGCTAAAGTGAGTGTAGCTTTTTAATGAAATGTTATGCAATGTATCTCCTGAACTCCTGTCACAATTCAACATCCCAAGCTATTAAAGCAAACTGGTCATCTCTTCTAAAGAGATGGGTGTTCTGAGTGGGAATATAGCATCTAATTTAAACTGCTTGTCTGTTATTTTACTTTAATTGTACCATTTAATCTAAGAGGTAGTGACAGGGTGAATTTGTCTGATGAGTAAGTGTAGTGTGTGGCATTTTGGATGCAGCACATTTAGCTTTGGCATGTGGAGGGGCCACCGGTAAAAACATCATCATGGAAAGCCTTCACTTTAAACACGGATTTATCATTGGGATCCCACCATGGCTGTGAGGCTTCCAGCTATTACACTGTTATAGCTCAGGCTAATCCTGTAACAGCACTTGGGGACTGACTACTATCAGCTCCAAAAATACGACGCCTTTGTCACTTAAGAAAGAGCCGCTCTGTGCCTGCAGTGCTCTTTACAGTAGCTGTTTGAAGTGGAGCCGCTGTGTTGTCCTCTGATCTCATCTGATGATGCATCTATTCAGGCATGCTGTAAAAAGCCCATGTAGCCTTTGGCTGGTCGACTTAAAAGAATTGCTCCAGAATAGGGTCTGTTTTGTTTGTGGCTGGTCTGTCTTGCTAATTCTTCCCCCAAGGGTTCAACATATCAGGCAGCAGAGTCGGTGAACTCGTGCAGTGCAAACAACCAACCGCATCATTTCTGAGTTACAGTAGCAGAACTGCCAGACTAGTGGCTTCTGAGGATGAAACTCAAAAGGAAATCTAGGAGTATGTGTGGATGGCAGTAATAAGTAGGTTGCACTCATGTGACAAAGAGAAAGTCTTGTAAATAGAGCTCTGTAGTAAAATGCTGAATATTCAGATTACATAAAAACAAGCCGCATCTGTGCAGAGGGGTCCCATGTTGTTTACAGTACAACGGTGGCAGTGGCAGCAGCAGTGCTGGCACAGAAGTCTTTTAATCAGCTCCTAATGACTCAGTATGATGGAAGCGAGTTGGCTGAATTAGCTGGTTTAGTCCAGATCCTCATTATTCATAAATCATGGACCCAGATTCCCAAATTATTGTGAGTGTGCCGAAATGTGTCTTGTCCTTTCAGAGCAAGCCAGTTTTTCAACACTCCATCTGTGATGTCTCTTTTACTGCTGCCCCTGGTTTTAGAAGAGCATTTTGTGAGCTTTTTCAAATGCCTGAAGGACAGAAAGCTGGGGAGAGAAAGAGAGAGGGGGGGGGGATGTTATGTGCAGCCACATTGTAACATTTAATGCCTAACCCCAGAGTGAATCATCTAACATGCAACTGAAAGATTTGCCAAAAAATACACTGCATCTGCTTTCGACTTTCACTCTACTGGGTTCTAATAAGGGGCACGCATAGTGGCTTACAATTAGAGAGAAAAAACATACTGAAAATCAGTGTGCCACCAGATGGTGCATGAGGCATGGTTGCTATGGAGTTCAGCTGTTGACAGGTTGCTCATTATTGCTGCATGTCAACTAAAACTCTTTTCATATTTTGAATGTTTAGTGGTTGTCACTTTTGTGAAAGGACTGTAGTTAGACGTTCTGACACGATGCATTTTGGGGGTGTTTGAAACAGAGGAGCAGAATGCAGAGACACCTTTTTAGTGAGTCTGTTTCACTATAAATATATATTCTGCTTCGATGAACATGCTCTTATACACTCTGCACATATGTTTCTGTATTTATGTTAGTGTGTGCGTGCTTTTTTTGTGGTGCCTTAGTAAGTGCATAGCGATCTGCAAGCAAGACCTCGCTTCAATGGTCAGTGGACTCCACAGGGAGCCTGTAATCCAGGCACTAATGATCACACACATCACAATGGACTAAAGCTGTGTGTCCAATCTCGCCAGCCCACCTCCCCATGGGGACGAAGAGGAAGTTTTGGATTAAGAGGTGTCAAATTGCCCCATGAAAAAGGAAAAAAAACCTCTTTTGTTTAGTCGATTACAATAACAACAGTAACTCTATTGACATTCAGTTTCCCAGCCAAACAATGGTGAGGAGAGAGAGGACTGCTATTGAGTTTACACAGTAGCAGGAGACAGCGTTTTTCACACCTAACCTTACTTTAGATCCCATTTTTTGTTTTTCACCTTACTTTAATGCTTCATAGCATATTCCATTTGAGGGGTGCCATTGAGATTTCTCAGCTAGACGCTTCAACCCACCATGGTTAATTTCTTTTTTGGAGCTCTGAGAGTGAAAAGAAGAAGTGTGTAGGCAATGTGCAAAAGTTGCATTTTTATTAATATTGCATGAGAGAAATAAATCACCCTTATTGGCAAGTGCACCATACACTGCTGCTGGTTATCACTCCTTTGCATAACATATGGGTGTGTGGGTGGAGGTTAGTACTGAAATACTGAATGATGGCCTTGTTGGAGGTATTGATTATTAGCACATTATGTTGTGGTCAGAAAGTCAGTCAGTTACTGTATTGCACAATTGATCTGAGAAGACGGGCAGGCTGTCAGTTTTGGTTGAAATGAGGACAGTGGATTATTCAATGGGGCACTTGTGTCATTGGCAGTGTAACAAACAAATATGCTCTTGTTGCTTAGAGTTTGGATGTTAATCATTATCAGCTAGATTAATGATTTATTCATGTATCCTAAGTGGTGATGGGACAACTCAAGAAGCAAATCTGTCTGGGCTGCTACTGGACTTTACTATTTTAAAACAACATTTACTGTTTATCTGAGAACTTAAAATAACTGAGAAAAGTTACGTAGTAATTGTGGCATGTCCCCACGTTTAGACAGTGTCCAAAACATGATTAACTCATTAAGCCATAACTGACTCATTAAGACTGGTTAGGCGGCTCAGGAATTGTCATTGGGAATAGTCAGCTGATGATCATTTTAGAACATAATAAATGCTCTGACTCTTCACACTTTCCTGATACTTGACCCATGGGTCCTCTGAGAATCTTAAAAATTAAGCTGACTGATAGCTAGGGAGCATGGGAAGACAAAACAATGTGTATTTCCAAGTAATAAATTTCCAAGTAATAAACACTGTTCTTAGTATCAATAAGAAACGGCAGTTAAGGGCAACTGTGTAAGTCAAGGCAACAACTGGAAGACCAAAAACCGCTTCTATGCTGACCAGGAATTCAGAGTAAAACCTACATTCTACTTTTCTTCTACTGTGCTGTGTTGCAGTATTTGCATGGAAGGGAGGGGTATGAGAATAAAACCTTACTTGCGACCTCATCACAAAAGCCAGTATCTGAAATATCCAAAAGCATTTTGGAAATAAGTGCTGTGGCCACACTCTTTGGCCACAATCACCAAATTTGAGTTTTACTTAAAAAATACTTGTTCTGGTCTTGTGTGGCAGTCAGTGGCAAAGGAAACCTTGCACAGGTAGATAGAAGAATGACTTCTCCTGAATGTTAGCAAATTATTCAAGCGAATATGACATAATCAAGAAACTGAAGTTAAAAAAAGAGAGACAATGACCCAAAATATGCCTCATGAACTGTAGTCTGAAGAATATCTATATAAGAACAACTTCTTCAAATGATAATAAATGATATTTATACTATTCAGATCTTTCCAAAAGTTCACCTGTAGGAATAAGAACAGCTGATGTATTGCATTTACACCCTCCACTGGTTCATTAAGGTAATAAATAGCATGAGATTGATTGAGGCTTGTTGTGATAAAGAGCCACTGCTGAGTAATCATGTGACATGAGGCAGGAAAAGGCCAAATATGGTCCTAACCCCAGCCTCTGCCCGACATGCCAAGTTGGGTTTCATAACCCATATGTCTCTGTTTGTCTGTGTGCACTGTATTGTGTTTGGTTGTAAGCGTGCGATGATTGCATATATGCGTGGTTGTGTGTGTGTGTGTTTGTGAGAATGTGTGCGTGTCCCATGGATTGCACATATGTGTGTGTGCCGGGGTCCAGAAGAGGCCCAGCGTGGCTGTGTTCTGGAACCTGTCATTCCCTGCTGCTCCAGGCCTGTGGTGTGGAGGGATAAATATACCCCTCTCCGCCTCAGAGTTGCTGGCTGCTGCCAAAAGAACAGCCCGGCAGAGCCTCCCTCCTCTCTCCCACTGTGGAGCAGGTCGTATGCGCACTGCGAGGGTCTGTTACACAGCAGGCTACCTGAAACTAGACCTGAGTCATCCATGTGCTTTACCATTGCACTGTTCCGTAGAGTGACAGGGATTTGAATGCACAATTTAAATGAAACATATAATGAGATGAATTTCCTGAACATTTATCAAACCTTTCAATCATTGCTGCAAGACTGCTATACAAGCACAAGTATAGTGGAAATGACCTGAGTAAAATCAGTGGATTGCTGCTTTTTGCAGTACAGCGTTCAAACTGAACCAAGTTGACACGCTGTTATCTCAGACCTTAGTCACGATGCAGTCTTTATCATGAGCACGACTGTTGATCTAAAGCAAAGTGAACTAGTGGCACATGGCCAGGAAATCTGCAAACTGCAAGGTCACCGGTTCAGATGCTGAGCGAGAGGCTCCCGTTACAGCCTAGGGCGAGGATTTACCTCCGAATGATGGTCTGAGCATTTTAGTGCACGCAGAGTGGAAGAAGAGAATTTGAGAAGGTGTGAGGTCTTAGAAGTAAAAGTATCTATCAGTGAACAGACGTTACCTGTCTGTGTTCATTTTACAATGTTCTTAATGTTCACTGACTTTCTCTGCTTAATTAAAATGGATGGAAACCAGTCATGTGGATGAATGATGCTGTTGTGGTCAGTGTGAGCAGTCACATGTTTAACCCACACAGTCCATCCCATCTTAAATCCCCTCCAGCCCTCCCTCCAGGGGCTGCTGCACACCCATGCTCCTGTTTGTCAACCAGAGGCTACCTAGATCTGCTAACTAGATTAGGATCAGTTGCAGAAGCTGCATTGTGACTGGTCTCCATGGAGATCCAGTGTTAGAGAGAGCATGGGTTAAGAGGTCACTGCTCTCTGAGGGGATTACGAGAGATAGCTATCTTGAGGTGGCAACACAGAGTTAGATGTGGGGGGTGTGTGTGTGTGTGTGTGTGTGTGTGTGTGTGTGTGTGTGTGCGCGCGTGCGTGCGTGTGTGTGTGTTGGTTAGGTAGGGGAGTGTTAGGGTTAGAGTTCTAAAGGTCAGCTGATCTTTGGCCTATGTACCTTCACACTCTGACCAAGTGCACATAACCAGGCAGGACGTGTTTTCCTTCATTTTTACATTCCAGAAGAACCCGAAGGACCACGGTCGAATACAGGGCTTTCACATGCCTGTTAGCTTCAGACGACCTACTTTCAAAGTGCAAAAGCAGATTTTTGTACCTGGACTCAACTGCAATGTACAGTTTCCTGGAGATTTTTTTTTTTTTGGTGGGGAGGGTTCTCCTTTTGGTGAATATTTTTTAAACATAACTTTATTTTCTTATATTTCTAAAACGCTGAGAGAAAACTGCATGCTAATTGTTTTTTTTTTCTTCTGCGGATTCTCAAGTGGAAATGAGCTAATGAGGTTAGGCAGCTTGCTCCGCTGAGAACCCAAAGTGTGTCTAATTGTGATCTCAAATATGTTCATAATCCTTTAATTTGACAGAGCAAAGCTAGCAAGCTGCTGAAGTGTGAGGTGAGAAAGAGGAAGACAGAATGAGGTTTTAGAGCAGCTGTGGGTATCATTAACATTCTTTTTTCATTTTACTTTGCTTAACTAACAATTGTAAGCTGAAGGTGGGTGTGACATATTACATATTAATTTTGGTCATTTATCACCAACCAGTGTGGGTACTCTGTCTCACATCATTTATGCTCTCCTTCTCCAGACACCTCAGCTTGTTGATTAAACAAGCATGTTGTCATTATCACCAGTGCTCTGCTGTGCCGGAACATCTCCTGGGGAGGCATAGGTGTAAATTGCTCGTTTTGCTAGCAAAGTGAAAATGCAACACTTTTGTGAAGCATAGAGATTGGAAAGGACCTTGTGGCACCGTGTTCTTTTAACTTGACTTTAAGATCTAAAATTATTTCTCTCTCCGGGACTCTTTCAAATTCACCCACGCAGAGTGCACGGAAAAGGCCCCATGTTTTCTACATCTGTTCGTTTCCCTGTTCTATTCCTTGCACTGTCCTCTTCATAGGCTTTTAGTGCCCATGTTTGATATCACACTCAGGTTGCTGTCCACAGCTCTGGTTTCCCTGTAGGAGCTGAAGCTGTGTTCAGTGCCACTCATGTTCTCTCACACCTGTCTTCTCAAGCTTTCTGTGTAGCACATCAATATTTCAGCAGGCTGGGGTGGGGGGTGGTGATCTGGCCCAAAGCTCCTTTGGCAGAGGTAGCTGTATCTTCTGGGATGGGAAAGATTGTAACTGGACACCCGAGAAGGGGGCTTGGATGTGATTCATGAGGCGACCCTGCTAGTTCAGTTCATTAAGTGCTTGGACTTTACTTTAGCAAAGCTACATGTAAACATAATAAGATTATGTCTCATTTGAAACAAGACTACAAGCTTTTTCTTGGATTTTAGGACAGCAGCAAAAACAAAAATGAGCAGCCAGAGATTTAAACCTACATACAACACATGTAGAACACTTTAAGTGGCACTAAGGCACCTCCAGGCTGGAAATGAACTTGAACTTCTGTGCTTGTAAGAGGCTTGTGGAATGCTGCAGTCGGGGTAACCTCTGTGATCTACTGACAACCCAAGGCATCATTCCTTCCACAGTGTTTGTTGTCATACCAGCATTAGCATACGGGTGTGTCAACACAAACCCGCTTGTTGTGCCAATGACAGAGCAGCTGCATTTTCAGACGCACCAGATTTGCTTTGTTTGGTGTGATTGAGGAAAGCTTTATGATTCACACATTTAGCTGAACTCGAATTATGTAGTTCGGAAAGCTTTGGGTGTTACTGTTTTCACACATGTCCATAAATTAAGGCTAAAGACTTCTCCCTCAGCAAGTGCCTGTATATCATTCTTATATGCCTCTAATTACATTTTTCTGTCTTCCCTCTCAGAATGAAAAACAAGCTCTGGTACTTTGAATTTGGTACCACAGAGACCATCTCCGCCACTTGCAAGAAGCTAAATGAGAGTATTGAAGTGGAGGTGAGTTGCAACTCCAATAAAATCGCTGTATGTAACAATTATATGGAGTCCTGACACCACACTTGCATTTTGACTGTGAGCATGCAATAGATTTTGCAAAGATTAATATATCAATATATTATTATGTATAATATGTTATTATATATAGTATTATATATATAGTTATATTACTGTATATAATATGTTGTGTTATTATATACTATTGTATACAATACATGGTGTTCATTTGAAAGTGGAGATATTATTTTTTCACCTTTTTTTTACCATCCCCTGTGTGCAAGCATTGTGATGTATATGGTGTTTAAAAATGTATAGAAAATGTAATAGCCACTGCCTTATAGCCATACTGTCAGAATATCACCAGCTAATTAACTACACATATATATTCTTTTAACACCACTTTCAAAGACTGTAACGTAGATGTCCACAAGACACTTGCAAATAAAACAAAATCATTACATTGGATCTCCTCTGTGGTGGAGTGCAAAATGGATGAATTTGTCCCGTTTGTCAACCGTTTTGGCTTTTCAACCAAACAAACTCAGACTCAAACTCAGGATGTTAATAGTTACATGCCCTCATTGTTCAGAATAAAACAGGAAAACAGAAAGCCACTGTTCAGAAGTGGCGCTTCATAATTCTGGGACTGATAAATGTTTGGCTAATATTACATTATTGTAGTTTATATTATGGTTCCAGCCATTCTCTAAACCAATGGTTCTCATCTTTTTAAACATTAAGGCCCACCTATCTATCACTTGGCCGCATTAGATGATATTAAATAACCAATTGCGGACCGATGGCCTGTCTCAATTTTAGATTTGCGGCCCAATCAAAAGCCTTCGTGGCCCGCCAGTGGTCCGTGGCCCAGTGGTTGAGAAACCCGCCTCTAAATGACTTTCCCTGCGCCAGCTCCCAGCTCTGAGGTGGTTCTGGAGAAATAAACGGTGATTCGTGAAAGCGTCGTTGTTCAGGTTGTTCAGACCAGCAGCAGACTTTGTGCTGCTTCTGCTGTGTCAGGTATCTGAGCGATGTTGAGACAACACACCCCTGTGAATGGTCCAGCGCACACAGTCACAGCACAGTTATTTTTGTAGGCCAGGCTCTCAGCGCGTGAACCAAAGAACTGACCTAATTTTGTCACGATAAGAGACTAGGTGGGATATTATTACTAGCAAGGGACATCCCTGCACATCTTTAGGCAGGGATAGTCAATTAACTAGTCATAAAACTCCGTATTTAGATTGACAGTGTTGCGTTTGTCATTACACAACCTTGCAGAGTTTTAGTTTGTATGCTTATTCCTCTGCATATACTTTGTAGGGATACAGTGAGTATAGTATTACATTAAGATTCAGTAATGGATAAATGAGCAGTTCACTACGCAATATGCATCATATTGCTTGTGTTGACGGTTAAATGCTTTACACTTGTAATGACATCACAGTCGTTTCCAGGTTCTATGACCCTGTTTGCCCTGTTTGAGATTCTTTTAAGAATTTCAGCATCTCACCATTCTTTTAACTCATTCAAAACTGACTGAAACACATGGCAGTGGGGTGGAGGTTCTTATGAATGCAATTTAATTTAGCACTGCCACAGATCACTGACATTAATTCCAAAATGTCTGTACGTGATGGTTCTTCACAATGTTAAGAACCATAAAAAGCCATTCAAAAGGCAAAAGGATAATAATGTTCACATGGGTGCAGCCAAACCTATGTGGTCACCAAAAACCCCTGATCAGTGGAAATCTACAAAAGTGACATGGTGAAAAATAGAGCAGTCTTCAGACAGAGCTTGTGTTCGTTTTACTGCACTGTGTGGGTTCTCGCTCACACTGAAGCATCTCATTATGTCGTAAATGTGTCAGCTTTCAGCCTTTTTAAGTTTGTGTACTTTTCCACTACTGACACTCCGAGTCTGAATCAGGGTGGTCATTGACATCATACATTGCTGTCAAGCATTTGTATTTTTAGGTTTTTCTGCTAAGGCATTTTTAGTTAAGTTAATTTTGGACAGACTAGGAGAGTTTCTTCCTGATAAGTGTACTAGAAAACCTCACAAACTTTATTCTCCCCATGATCTCTTATACACAGAAACAGTCAAGGAGTTAAAATTTCATGCATTAATTACCTCTTAAAGTCTATGCATTATTTATTTTCCTTGTTAATCTATTATTTGTCCATTAACTTTGGAAGTAAACCTGAAATATATAAATTGTTCAGAATAGTGGTAATAAAACCCACATCTGTGTTGCCCTCAAACCATATGCAGAAGCTCATAGCAGCTTCGCTTGACCTGGCAAAAATAGTGCTAAATGTTGGAATCTTATACACTTATGCTTACATATATAACCACGAGCCTTTGCTAGTCTTTGGGAAATATTCATGCTTCAGTACCAGAGCCTCATCTTGGCGCTCAAACGAGGCCTCAAGACCGCAGCGTCCGGCTGACAGAGGCAGTGCAAGGCTGTGTTTGCTGGGCTGTTTCATGCTAACTGACAGAAACTGGCCATTCTGTTGATATTACTCTATTATGCCTGCCACCTTTGCAATTGTCTACACTGGCAGAGGTGATGAAAGCCTGAAATGCAATTTAAACATCCCTGACATTCAGCTAAACAGGATAATGTTAGTGTGTTTTTCACTGTTTGTGCTTTGCACTATCATTGCTTATTTGTGTCATACCAATATAAAGCTGACGACAAAACTTCTATTTTTGGTAGAATTTCAACTGTTACATCAGTAGAACTTAAAGTTCATGAGGTTACCAAGAGTACAGTTCTGTACAAGCACTTGGGCTCCTTTGCTTTGTATAGAACAACTATACAAAGACGTGCATCTATACAAAACCATCATCTGCAAAAGCAAAAAAAAAAAAAGTTGAAAAGCAATTAAGCAAATAGTGAATATTTAAACAGAAACTATTGGTGCATTGATAGTGGGTGACTCTCAAAAGAGAATTTATTCTTATGGCTAGCAGTATCTGATGATATTTTTAGCTTAGACCATTTTAAAGGGTCTTGGACTGATGGCTAGCTGTGATGGAAACAAGATAGTGTTTAGGGTTCTGACCCAAGCTGTAGCACCTACAGAGACACCTCACTTTGAATAAAAATGTTTGTATTACCTGGAAAGATTGACTTATCTTTTTATCTCAGTGTGATGGCATCATCTTGGACCTCAGCAACACATCGCTGGAGGGCATCGCTGTGCTCAACATCCCTAGCATGCATGGGGGATCCAACCTGTGGGGCGAGACCAAGAAACGACGCAACTACAACCGCATGAGCAAGAAAGTACCAGAGAGGATGCCTGCCAGCACTGTCACTGATGCCAAGGAGCTCAAGTTTTGTGTGCAGGGTAAGTCTCCATCATTTATTTGAGAACATCTCATATTTTATATGAGAGATGTCTCAGTCAAGGAGATCCCCTGCTTGAAGGATTTCGAAGCAGTTAGTTTTTCCGATGAATTTCCACACCGCTATAAAATTTGCAGTGAGAAATGGGATATTTGGAACTGTTTAATGTGCAGTTCACCAGCGACTGCTCTGACTCACTGATTGCGAGAAGCAGATAGCTCTTCAGCAGCTCCAGTGAGGGAGGTTAGCTTGCATAGAACTCTCCTCGGCTCTCCTGGCTCACTGGTGTTTTGAGATTTTCCTTCATTAGTGTTTCAGACTTAATGAGGCCACGCAGGGCTAATATCAGTGTTAATCGTCATTTAGGGATCTAGGCCAGAGGCTGGCTGACAGTAGCAAGCCACAGCTTCTACCAGCGTCACTTTAGATGCTGATGTCTCCGGCACACTGAGCACCCTCTAAGGAGACAATGGCTCCACATGCCTTGTGACACCAGTCTCTGGGCCCAAAAAAGCCATCCTTGATTTGCAGGTTACGTACTTACAAGCCATGATGTTTTAGCAGTTCTGAAAGACGGAGCAAGAACAGCTCTTTCAGGTGACCATACACTAACCTAAAGCGAGTCTCGTGGGGCCAGACATTATCTCACAACGAGAACATCTGAGGACAATCTTGGAAAAAAGGGCTAGAAGTAGGTGGAGCATCAATATAGTAGGGTGGGAACAAATTATTATTAGAGTGTATTAGAGTCAGTAGAGTGTACACCAGTCTAAGACTTCATGAAAACTGAGCTCTAAGTAGAGGGTATGCAGACCAGCTATGTCCAACATACAACAACCCTGTCGTTTGCGTGAACAAGAAAATACCAGTGCAAGCTTACTTCACTTTCTCAAGCTGCTGGAAAGTAAAGTACAGTAAAATGACCCCTTATAGTCATGCACGAACACACAACAGCACGCACTGTGAACAATGTGAAATTTTTTCTCTGCATTTAACAAATAAAGCAGTAGGCTGTCACCAACAAGGGGTGCCTGGACAGCTGCTTGTGGGGACAGTACCATGCTCAAGGGAACCTCAGTGACGACACTAGCGGTGTTGTGATTCAAACCCACAAGCGTTTGACTACAGGGGCGACCACTAACCACTAGGCCACCAGCCTTCTTGAACCCACTTCATACCCACGCAATCTTGAACCCCATTCCTCAAAGTTCAGCCCCCACAACACTATGGTGGGCATGTAAAGCTGCTCAAAGTCAAAAAATGAATGCAGATATGTGTTGCATGTGTGGTGAACATACTGCATGCAGTAAAAAGAAACTTTGCCTAGTAATAAGTGGCACTGATCAGTGGCTGTATAGCTCTATGTGGAAAGAACTGACACCTATTTTCTTGGAGAAGACAATCTTAACAAATTTGCATTTAAGCAAAGCCCTGATTCAGGCAAAACAAATGTACTCCAGCTGTTAATGAGCATGGGCAGAAGGAGCCAGGTGTTACAGAGTGTACCCTTGTTTCCCAGGTGTTTATTCTTTTCTGACCCAAGCGCTCAGCTCAGGAAAACTGCAGCCCGCTAGTTTCAATTCATGTTCAAATTTATTTTTCAGCACTTTTACAGAAATCCAGGTCCATGCTCTTAATGAAGGAGCCTAGGGCAACCATGTCTGTGGCAAGGAAAACCTTCGCTAGACCATTTCACATTAGTCTCAGGAGGACACTCAGTCCAGCAATACTCTCCTGCATTTTCTTCATGCCAGTGTTATAAGGATGGCTTGGTATTAAGGTGATGACACAGACGACAGCTGTGACTTCATCTACTTGTGGGAGAGTGACATCTTAACCTTGCATTCCTCTTCAATTCATTTGAGGAAATTTCTTCCCTCTTTCTTATGGGCTTGCACTAGACCTCCTCCCTCACTTCCAGTATTCTTTTTTTGATCCCTCACTATTCTATTTGCACTTCTTTCTCTCACACTCTTTCTCTGTTTCTCAATGTCTGGCTCTCTTGCTTTCTCTCGCTGACTCCATTCCTGTTTTTCTTCTGCTCAGTGGGGCCTAGGAGTCTCCATGGTAACGGGTTTCATGTGAGTTCAGTCACTAATGTACAGAGGAGGGGTCGAGTTGGGGGGGTTATTGTTGCCAGTGATGTGACTCATATCAGTAATCTTTAACTGCCCTACAGGCAGCAATACTCAATCCAACACATAATGCAGCGCGTACCAGGACATACTGTAGCACTAACTGTCGTCATGTCCGTCAGTGTGTGCTTTTTTCTCACATTCAGCCTCATGTTAATGCTGTGCTAGTAGAAAACTGTTGGCCTGTAACTGTCAAAGGTGGCAAATGGCTGACTGCTTGCCACTTATATACATTTGTTTCATTTGAAATCAAGGCTATTAATAGGGAATTTGAGCCCTGTAAGTTGAGAGGTAAGGCCTCCATGGATTGAACTACTTTGTCCAGCACAGTTGAATTGACATCTGGGAAATTTGGAGGTCAACTTTTTGATCCATCCTCGAACATTTATAGCAGTGTGGGGCACACATTATATTGATGAAAGGGGCCACTACCATTAGGGAATACTGTTGTCATCAAGAAGTGTAATTGGTCTGCAACAGTGTTTAGGTAGGTGGTGTAGGTCAAAACAATATCCCTGTGGATGCCAGGACCGAAGCTTTCCTAACATGATGTAACAGAAAACATGAATAATCAGACCGGGCAACTTTCTTTCAGCATCTTTTAGTACAGTAGGATTAGAGCAAACAAGCCTGCCTTCATTACCTGCGCCCATGAGGAAGCCTTGGGTGCGCATGACCCTGAGATCACGATGCATACCTTCAATTTTGTACATTACATCACATCAGGCATATATCAGGCGGCAGACAGAAATGTGAAGAGGGCACATGGTGGCGACGGAGCCGGGAAAGGGGTGGGGTTGTGGTGGGGGCGGGGGTGCTCTGGATAGCTGTTTTTGTCATGTAACTAGATCACACTTTGTCAGACCTCTACCCTAAGACCTGTCCAACCTGGGTGTCCCACCTGAAGGCTAAGTTTCTGCTGGTCTAGCTCTTAGGGTCACTGAGGCATGCAACCCCCCTGACCACGATAAGGTGGCAATAACTCAGCAGGAAATCTGAAAACCAAAAATAAAATGAAATATTCCTCGTCAGATTATAACAACTAAAAACATGACATTTACATTATTTGGATGGTCTATATCAAATACATTCAATCCCAACAATAACACTTCTCATTATTACCAATATTAACAAAACGAAATAGGGTAGGTCAGGTTATAAAAAAATCAATTCACCAAGTCTTGAAAAATAAAAGAGTAAACTGTTGAGTGCAGAGCTGAAAGCTGGGCGGGGCTTTGTGTCCTCCAGTCGACTCTATGCAGCAGGCAGGCTCACAGTGGTGCTTGTGGGATCGAGAAAGAAACACTCCTCTACCAGACTGAAACTGTGAGAAGAAAAATGCACTGGTCCCCCATTGACTGTACATATATACATGTATTCTTAGTTGCTGTTAATTATCTCACGAGTCGCTATGATTTTGACGACAGAGATTTGGTACTTCCTACCGCTGTTGCAGCCCATGTTGCTCTGCCCTGCCCACTGAGAAACCTCAGCTCGGGTAATTTGCATACTAACAGTCATTGGATGTTTAGCTGGGGGGCAGGTGAGTGGGGTATCTCTACCAAGTGTGTGAGGCTGCGCACAAACAGAGCACGGAGGGAAAGAATGAACAAGAGATGAAACCGATCATTTCATTTGTGCTTTTTCCAGTGGATTTTTCAGATACTGTAGTAAGTTTTGTCCATATTCAGTTTGTGGGTAATCTGTTATTTTCTTTCTCAGCGGTTGTTTAAGGGGGCGTTGCCCCCTCTTTCCCCAGCTACAGCACTTTCCCCAGCGCTGTACTCAGATCAGGCAGCCTCAGTCACCACCGGGACCACTTTTTAACTAGATTTTTAAAGCCACCACCAGAAAATCAAGCAATGCCATTATGATATAATCGATTATGTTCTGCCACTGCATCTATGCAGAATCAGCCACATCTGCATCGTGATGCATCGATTAAGTGATTAATTTTAACACCCCTAGAAGGCACAGTGTCCCACAGAGCAGTTCTTAATTGACTCTTTCTGTTGGCTCTTTGTTTACTGCACTTGTTGTTTGTCTAGGGATGAGATCATGCCTTGAAGTTTCCATTTCACCTTAATTCAATCAGTAAGGTTAGACCTTTCCCTTATAGAGCTCCTAAGGTAGCATTAATTGTCCTTAGTGGCATTCAGGTAGGGCTGGCTCAAATAGCATTTTACAGGCTCATATTTGTTTATCTTTTCCAATGAATACCTCTTCTCAAAAACACCCATGACAATTAGTATTACCATAAGTATTTACATTTAATTTCTTTTTGTCACTGCAGATCAATAATATATCTATTAATCTGCTACATTGTATAAAGACTAAACTGCTTCTGCCCCATGTGTTGATAAAGAAGCCATGATTGTAATCATCATGGTTTTAGTTTGTGGTAACAGCAGTAATTGGTGTTCCCCTTCCCATCCACTTCAAGAACTCATGTTAAGGTCTAAGGCTTTGACTTCCCGGTTACTTTGTCATGCCTTCATACCAACATCATAAATTTTGCAAGTAGTGTTTTTTTTTTTTGTAGTCATTCCACCATTTAAAGCACTTCCACATGCGCGCTCCAGCAATTGTTAGCGGTTGCATAAAAAGCGGTGCAGTTCTTATTTATTTATTTGTTTGTTTATTTATTTATTTATTTATTTATATAAACAAATGACAGTATATAAATTTACTGTAATTTAGATTACAAAAAAAAGCTTCAGAATATAAAATACAGACGCAGAAACTAACATAATGAATGAATAATTAAATATCTCGTAGTAAGACTGCCATTTCGACACATGCAACAAAATTAGAGACGGTTTGGAATCACTTATTTGTCTAATGTGAGACTATCATGATCAGTGTAACTCATGAAGGCTGGTTCTCAAGATATGTTATAAAAACAGAAGTCTTTACTCCAAACAAGACTTTGTCATTTTAGTAGTGATTAAATTAATGCAGTAGTCATAAGGCTGGCTTTATCTCCACTCCCATTGTGTTGCACTGTGTGACAGGGTCAAACAGGGGCAGTGTCACTAGTCGCCTTGTCTGGTTCCCACACTCTTTCATCTCTCTCTCTCTCTCTCTCTCTCTCTCTCTCTGTCTTTCTTTCTCTCTCTCTCTCTCTCTCTCTCTCTCTCTCTCTCTCTCTCTCTCTCCCTCTCTCTAACACACACACACACACATTCTCTTACACATACACAACCAGACTCTCTCTCTTTTTCTCTGTCAATGTTACACAGTCACACATATGTACACACACACACTTTCCCTCTCTGTTTCCTGCAGTTGTCACCCCACCCTTCCCACAAGAGACCTACCACACACTCAGCCTAATGCTGAAGGAGTATTTCAGGGTCCGGTGAGATTCATTGTTACGCATAAACACACACAAACATAGAAGGAACAGTTTGTCTTCTATTTCCTCACTGTTACACATGACACAAATAGAAGCGAACCACCCAACCCAGAGAGCATTATGGGAACCTAGTGAGTCACTGGAAGAATCTCTCCGTTAACAGCAGTCAGAGCGGCCTCACGTTCACTTAAAGAACATATTCAAGAGTGTCTCTCCTCTCCCCGGAGTTGATATTAATTGAGGATGCTTTTGAGCAGAAAGGTGCTCTTCCCATGATCCGTGACATCAGATTTGAGTCTGTGGGCCTGCTTTGTGAGGGGAGCTTTGTTTGTGAATGGCATGGGAAAGCAGCAAGTGGTTGGGCAAGCAGAGAGCACGTGAACAGAGTGTGGTAATAGAGGGTGAAAGAGAAGATATCATGTGAATAAGGTTCTGAATGCTTGAGCTGCATCCTGGAAAAAATGAAGGCTCCTAAACAAAAATCCTTTAACTGGTCGAGAACCTTATCATCATGTTGTGCTTCTTGAAGAACACTCATTAATCAAAATTACAAAACATTTTTAAGGAATCCAGAAGTGATTATTTTATGGCATCCCTCCAAAAATAAACTATTTGGTACCATTATTTTTTAAGTGTCAGGTGTGTTATTGTAGATGGTATGACCAGAGAATATGTGCAAAATAAGACTTTCTAACAAGTCTGTTATTAAATGTTGTGGGCACCCTGATCAATTATAGACATTCCCCATTATTGTTTTGATTAATCAAATTGTATTAATGTACATAATGTGTATAAAGTGAGAATAACTTTGATCAAAATAATACAAGGGGTCTAGGGTTCATTAGTCATATTTATTATTATT
>JBBPDE010000002.1:12484636-12496119 GCA_037974605.1 Nannopetersius ansorgii
AATGCTATGATAATCATGGTGCCCAATTAATTACTGTAACATTTTCAATAACAACTAGGAATCCAATAACTGGTAACAAATGATTCTAATATGTATGTTATTGAATTATTAGAGAATGTGTGAACCTACACTTTCTCTGTCCAAAAACAAGCATCTCCAAAATGGGAATTTAATAGGAATTTAATTTCTAATGTAAGTTCATATAAAAGTTATTTTATTCCAGGTACTTTTGTAGCATTTCGGTTGGTTCATTCATTAGGACAGTTTCAAACAATGTAAAGAGCAGCTGCTGTGTTCAAATACTGTAGAATAATCAACATGTTAAAACAAATGGAGATACATGTTTTTTGGACAGAGACGATGTATGTGCTCTTGTCATTTTAAGGGGTCAAGAATAATGCTTTTGAAATGATCAGAATCGCACACAAAGTACTGTTTTTCTTTTTTTAAATTCAATACAGCGTATAGTATTTAAAGCTTTCTCTTTCTATAAAGGGCTGCATGTGGTGGACATTTCTCTTTTTAGCCGTGCTTGTTTCCTTTCTATCTTTGAAAGAAGCGCATTTACAAAATGTGCTTTGTGGAGCTGAAGTAAATTGGCACACAATTACCAGTGTGCCTTTAAGCTGGTGCTGTTCCCCAGTGTAGCTCGTCTGCCTCTGTGCTACTCTTCTGAGTCTGTGTGCGTGTTTTTAGTGTCTGCGAGGTCAGTACCATGCTGTGGGTAGAGCTGATCCGAGAGCAGTTTTTAGACTTTTCACAATAATTTAGTGTAATGTTAGCTAAGCTGGTTCAGGCTCGGTACAAAAAGGCCATTTCAATATGGGCAGGATTTGCCATCCTCCCTAGAATGTATTCTGCCGAGGTTATGTAAGACGGCGTTTGTGAGCTATTCTTAGCACAGCCTTTCTGTGATGCACAGCCTGAAATAAAAAAAGCACAGATCTGATGAAGCTGGATGCATGTGTGGTATGAAGGAAATGAAATGAAAAAGAGTTTGAGTTTGATAGTGGATTCATTCCCTGGGTGTTTTTCCAGTCAGTGGCTTGTTTTGTCATGTGTCATAGCATGGGACACAGTTAAACATCTCACAAAAGTAAAAGATTATATGACTTTGATTGAAAGCGGTTTGCTTATTTTAGTGGTGGCAAAATAAACCATTTATTTTTGTGTTCAAATAAATACACGCTTGCTTAGGAGATGTGTTTCATCATTATTTGAAAGCATTAATGCGCCATGGGATTAGGATATTACAAAGCTATTATGAGGTTATGAATCATATTGTGCCCTAAGTGTATCACTGCGTGCTTATTGTTGAGCTGTATTAGGAAGTTTTATTGGTGGCTGCCTCATAGAGCTACCACTCGCACAGTACTGTATGGTTTCAATGCTGAGACTCCAGTCTGGCCTCTTTAATGGCACACTTTTGTACTAATGGTTCTCAATCCTATTACTGCTTCTGGGAAAATCCCAAAGATGCAGAGCACTGCTGGTGCATCAGTTTCAGGACAAAACCTTTGACATGGAGGTTCTCCCTGGTGTCATCTAAGGAACTGATGGAGATCTGAAGTAGGCTTATCGTACCACGGGTACAGCTGCACTGAAAAAGGAGGATCACAAGGGCAAAGTCACTCCAAGCAGGGGCAGCCTAGTCCTGTCATTTCAAAATGATGTATTCTACTACTTCCACTTTGTGTTTTAATGAGGAAAGCTTTCAAATCTTTTATATATCCTACTGGGAAAAAAAATATGGAAAAAGAGATTAAAAGGGATGATTATGGGTTTTATGGCTCTCTCTTACATATATTGTAAATTGTTAAAAGCTTAAAAGCCCATGCATGTATGTGCAAACATACCTATCATTATAGTATGTGAGCTGCTCTGTTTATTATATAAATGAAAGGAGCAGTAGGCGTGTACACCTTGTGCTTGGCACAGTTTATCAGTTAGTAATGTTCACCCAAAGGACTTGCTGTGTTATATGTGCCATGAAATTCGCTTTTTGAAATATTTAATGACTCAGCAATGACTCACTAACTTACTTAACCCAGCAATGCAATATTCAAGGCTGCACTCATTAGTTCCGAACACAGTATCATTACAAAGCAAAGACATCTTTACTTTTCAGTGTGCAGCAAGGGTGATGGATCAGTATGCAAGGGTCCATTTAAATTGTCACAAATATGGCAGGATGGCCCTGAAAAGTTGGCTTTGGAAAACTGAAGACTGGCCCAATATGTTTTATGCTAAATCTCATGTTGGTGTATCTCAGATCTCTGACTTTTGGACATGATATCAGACATAGGTTTGCCTTTCAACTAGTGTCGTATCCTAACGACAGCCATTAAGGATATATATATATATATATTTATAAATTCATTTTTGGAAGAAATCTGAAATTAAACCTTTATTTTCTAATCAGCTGCCTGTAACCCAAACCCAACCCAGTACTGTCAGGCTCCTGCAAGGTCAGCATGGAGCATCCCTGGAGCATTTTGACTGTCCTGCGCAGTCCAGACTTGCATCACCAGCCTTGCGTGATCTGTCATCTCCCTACAGAGTCCAGAATAAGCCAGGCAATAGTTTCCTGTTTGCTCACGAAAACATATCTGTCTTGTGTGAGGTGACAGGGTGCGATTATTATTTTTGCACACACTGTTTATACTGTGGCACAGAGCCTAGGGTTTCACTCAGGCATGTGAGCTGTGTGGAAGTTGAGTGGAGCTTATGTTTGTTTCGCTTCCTTTTATAATAAATTAGATAAAAAAAGTTCAGAACCATTGTTGTAGTGAGTGAAATGAGTGACATAGTGATCACTGTGTTGAGTAGCTATAACACACTCAGAAGCATGTAACCGTGTGTGTGTGTGTGGGGGGGGTAAAGCTAATCAGCTGAGTAACCACTACGTGGTGAGAGTATACACTGATTAGGAGGGGGGTGTAGGTCAGGCTTTAAAAAGGGACACAAGCAAGAAGGAATGAGAGAGAGAAGCATGCTAGACTCACTGGTTGGTCGGACCATGGAGAGCCCCAGCTTAAGGTCTACATCAGTGCCAGGCTCATACTACAGTGTTATGACTGTACAGTTATATTCTAGTCCCTCTGCCTTTTATTTATGTTATTTTGACTTTATGGCTTAATATAGTTTGTACTGACTACAGCAATGCCTTTCCTAAACCAGTGTTATCTCTTTAAACATCCATTAACACTATTGCCAGTGTGCAGCTACATGGAAGGTCTGTGAAATCTTTCCACCCTATGAATGCGGTTCACTTGGAGCTCAGGGAGACTTTATAACTCGTGCTTGCTTGCGTCTGTATGTGCGTGCCTACGTGTGAGAGAGAGAGTTAATGAGTGTGTGTAAAGAGATTAAACAGTGCTTTACAAGCATGTACCAGAGCTTAGCCATGTCTTATGCTTAGCCACTGACCTTAAGACCTCTGTGTGCTTCTATCCATCTTTCCGAGTCTGTTTTTTCTTTGTAATGCATTTTTTTCTGCCTCAGGCAGCACTTACTAGCTGCACTTCTTTTTTATTATTATTCTGGCCAGATCTGAGTGACCAGCTCCTGGAGGTGGTGGGCTTGGAAGGGGCCATAGAGATGGGTCAGATCTACACAGGCCTGAAGAGTGCTGGGCGACGTCTCGCCCAGTGTGCCAGTGTCACCATCAGGTCAGTGTGAAACGCCATCCACTCACGAATACCCACAAGGTCAGCCTCTATCCAGCTCACATACCCAACACTCCTCCTGCCTCCGTGGGTCCGTCTGTGTGTTCGCTCAGCCGGACAAAAGTGTTCCTTGCCCTCTTTCACATCCATAATGACACAACAGCAAGCCTCCATCTGCTGAACACTTTAGCCAATAACTCAGACCTTTAACCTTCCACCACTTCGCTTAAGCAGCCAACCCAGCTGAATTTACATCCCCCAGCAGCCAAGCTCGAGCTAATTTGTTGGTGGAGGAATAGTTGCAGTCATCTGAGGAAGGGGTTCACAAGTTCAGGTAGCTTTTACCTCCCTTTCTACATGAAGCATTCATAATGGCCTTACCAGCCAACGTCGCATTGAGAGGAGAGGGTGGCTCCCAGGCCTTCCTGTTTTCTTCCCCTCACCTGCCTCCTACCTAATACTTTCCAAAAGCTGAATTAAACGGCTATTCACCATTTGCATTCTCCCATACAGTGTTGCTTTAATTTAGAGTGGCGCAGCTGAAAAGACTAAACTAACTTTGTGAAAGAGTGTGTATATATGGGGGCACGGGGTGCTGAACTGAGTGTGTGTGTTGAGTTTAGAGAGAGTGAGGCCCAGTGTGGGAACGCGCTCGTGGGAACAAAGAAAGCAGTGTGTAGAATCATCCAGCAACAGTGTTACTTTGGAGCCTCATGCCCATGTGCTGCATGCAACTTGACCCCTAACACCCTATGTGTGTCTTTCTCTCTCTCCCTCTCTCTCTCTCTCTCTCTTTCTCAGGACATCCAGACTGCTGCCTATGCAGATTGATGGGGAGCCGTGGATGCAGCCTCCATGCACGGTGAGGTCACTTTGGAATCCATTTACTATTTTACACTTCATTTGCATTTTTATATGGGAGCGCACTGTTCTTCCTGTTCTTTTTCAAGCCACAGTGTGCTATGACCTTTAGGTCCTTGTGGCAACTTTGCTTTCCTAATAAGGAGCATTGAAATGACTATTACCATTCTTAAAAAACAAATACTATTTTAATTCAATAATTCTTAATTTTATTCCAAATTCAAACACCAAAACAGAGCCCTCTCATTTCTTTTCTCCTGAATCAGACATCGAAGCCAGACAAGCTCTCTGTTTATTAAAAAAACCTGTATAGAGTCCATCTTCACACAGGTACGGCCCAGAGTCCCTTTGGTAAAGATACACCAAGCAGCCATAACCAAAACCACCCGCCTAATATTATGCAGGTCCCCTTGTGATGCCAAAACAGCTCTGGTCCATCACAGCACTGTATATTCTACAGTATACAGGGCTAAGTCTCCTTTCACTTTGCCCAGCTGCCGAGAGATAAACTGCTACCTCAATCTTTATGTTTTGGTTTCAAAGCCAGCTTGCACACACTGGCCAAATATGACGTGACATGGCGTGGACAGAGTGGTGAGCTATTGCAGTGAAAGAGAACCAGTCTAGCAAACGAAACCTCTTGCCTTGTAAATTAAAGGAACATTTTGTTGACCTACACATGGACTAATGTCTTGATTTGTGTCTTTCTGTTGCCCACAGATACGAATTACACACAAGAATCAGGTGCCCATGCTGCTGGGCCCTCCACAGAAAACACCTTTCTTCTTCCTCAAGAAGCGAAACAGAAGTCGGGACTAGACCCACACACACAAAACATATCTTCACCATCCTTTGCCCCTATATCTGCTTGGAGGTGGTGGAGATGGATATCTGAGAGGAGAACTAGTACATTCTTTGGTGACTTTAGTGAAAAAAACCCCACTTTATTTTGACTTTATTTGCATGGACAAAGGACTCCAGCTTCCATGGTAGCCTACCGTTTAGAGGCTGCAGTGACTGAATGAGCCAACTCAGTGTCTTGACCAGTTCCTGTGTATTTTAATCTCTCTGATATTCTTCTGGCAGGCTGTGTAGCCTGTAAGCTATGACCCATTCCTACCAGGACCCCCGACCAGTAGGCCACTGCCTTAGTATCACACTGTGCACTCTCACTTCTCGTGAGTGGGTTTATCAGATGATACAGACTGAGAAGCAGAAAAGGAAGGAGTGGAGGAAGAACAGTGCTCAGGAACATCTTCAAAAAATGTCACCAAAGAAGGGTGAAAATGATACAGACAGCGCTTCATCCAGGGTAGACAGCTAGAGAAAGGAAGTCACCCTGTCATAAGATTGTCCTCAAAGTGGGAGAGAATGGTGCACACTGAGACGTCACTGGGCCCTAGCTTGGCCTGGCAGGACCAGGGAACAAACTCTCCTCCTGAAGGAGAGTGCTGAATAATAGATCAGTGCATGCAAAGCACTCACTCCAGTGCCTCTCCAAGGCCCCTCAACACGCCACCACTTAAAGAGACGAAACAGCAAGCTCATCTATTATGGAATGGGTTGTTTATGGCTGGTGTGCTGGTGGGGGTAGGTAGGCTTGGGCTAACAAACTGAGAGATGTTCACCTCCAGCCCTGCTGTTTGCTTCTGGCCTATCTGGTGTCCGCCCTCAGGCCAGTGATGTCCAATGGTTGCTAGTGTCGGTTTTGTAAAACATCTCAATTGGCTAGTGTCTTGTTCTCAGTCTGCCAGTAACATGAGACATAGATATAATAAACTGAGACGGTTTGGAACCAACTGATGTTAAGTTACATTTACGGCATTTATCAGACGCTTTTATCCAAAGCGACTTACATTCCCCACCTACAGGGGACAGTCTCCCTGGAGCAACTTGGGGTTAAGGGTCTTGCTCAGGGACCCAGCGGTGGTGCTGAAGGTAGGATTCGAACCCATGACCTTTTGGTCCGGAGGCAGGTATCCTACCCACTGAGCTACCTCCACCCGACAGTTAGACACTGAAAAGGTTAAGCTATGAAAATGACTACAACAGATATAATCTGTAGAATATTTTGTTAATACTCTTCTAAGCAACTTTCGTTATTAGCAGTTTCTGAATGAAGTGAGTCTGTGTTTGATTTCTAAAGGGTTTAGTCTGCACATGCTTTATAGTTTGTGTAAACATGTCTTGGGCCATGTCTGCAGTGGCAGGTGGATTAACTGGATCCTGTCCCATTAATAATAGGAGCCCCAGGGTCCTCAGGGCACAGTAGTGCAGGCGGTGGATATGAATTACCAAAGCATGTACTAAAGCTAAATTTATCTGTCTATTTCAAGCAGTGTCATGAAACACTATTCCTAATTAAAGCATGAAAACATCAGGTCAAAGTCCAAAGGAAAAGAGTGTTAAAGACACCTAACTGGTCTGGAATGTTTGGAGGAAAACGAAAATCAATATTTGCATAGATATGTTCTGAGGGCCGGACACCATATACGCTGTGAGGATAACAATTTTTTTAACCTTTCTAATGTAGCCCTTGGAGATGATATCATTGTTAGACTAAAGATGCCTACCATCATGTATATGAATAGTTGTATATTCTGAGAGCCTTGTGTGCATACATATGAATGTGTTCGATAAATATAACCTGTAGAGAATTGTAACATAGCTTCAGAGACTAGCAGTGTTATCTACTGGGTGACATGAGTGACGGACAAAAGCAAATGTCACCAGTACGGATCAGCACTCTGTAAACTGGCAGTGTGCTGCGATACAGAGCGGAGACGGTAGAATCACTGCCCCCTGGTCTGAAATTGCATACGGTTCATCATTTGCAGATCTGGGATTCGGTTTATTTTTCAGCTCGAGATAATTTAACTTTGTTTCAGATTGGAAACTTTTTTAAAGTCATTCTAGTTCAGCAATGATTGTACAGTGGAGGTTCAATCTCCTTAGAGCACGCAGAACACAAATCTCTTAATGGGGCAGGCCGACATGCTCTGCCTCTGGTTCCCTTTAAAGAACACTGAGCCCCAGATGTTGTATCATGGTCCTACAAAGAGCAAAAAGCTGTCCAGATGACCACAGGATTTCACTTCTATCAGCCATTAACGTCCTCAGTGAACTTCACTGGTAGAAATCTGTGGTCATAAGACACTTCTCTTTTACGGCCCTTTGCTACTTCATGACAGGCGGTTCGGTCGAAAGAGTGCATGTTTACAATTTCTTTTCATTTTACAGTTTCGAATGATTTTAAACGGTTGTGTATATATAGATATTTGTTTATATTTTATCTAAAGTTACACCACCGCATGCCTGCTGAAGCAAAGAAGACAAAGATGTCTGCTTGAAGAGAGACCATGCTGATTGTCGCACCCTTCTGACAGTTTCTCCTCGTCATATTCCTGGACCTTATCTAACTTTTTTGCTTAACGATCATAGCCCGCTGTATTTATTCGTTGTATTTTCCCATAATATAGGTTTGTAGCATGTTCATAGTAAAAGTACCCTTGTGGCTGTTCTTTGTTTAGTACTCTGTAGAGGACGCTTTGGTACTAAGAGAAATGTACCGACAGGGAACTAAAGTATGTCATTGACATAATATCCACAGGAAATGTCATCCCTAATACATGCCATATCACCTTCTCCGTTGCTTTTGCCGATGTAATCGACTGATGGCCTTAAACTACAAAGAAACAGAACAGCATTTTTGCATGGAGTGGGGCACATGCAATACAAACCAAGAGGTCAATCAAAAAAGGAAAGAAAATGAATGGAAATCTTCTAACTCCTGTACTGTGTTGCATGATTAGTCATATGTTGCCATTCACCTAGAAAGAGCAGGGTTCCCATCATCACCCACAGCGCAGGAGATGACGATCTTGAAGCGTCATCAGAGGTCGACTATCAATCTGTGCAAAAACTTCTCTTGATAGTATTTAGTTATCAGTGTTTTTTCCTTTTTTTAAAATAATGTCTTATGTCTCTCCTCACATTAAAACTGTGTTACTGTGCAAACTCTCACTCACATCTTAGTACAGCGCCTTTCCGAACAACATGTGGTCTTTTTAACAGTGACAGTGAAACATCCATTCCGACAAATAGTCTCTTGTTTTTGCGTCGCTCTGGTAAGTCTGACAGAGGTGGCATGGTTTAGCCCAGTGCAGCCCTTTTCTTAGTTAGATAAACAGCATTTAATGACACAGATGCAGTAGAGCCCATGTCATCCCTCAGTGTGATATTCTACATGTATGTACAAGCCCATGTTGAGTTAGTGTGGTTTGTGGCAGTCCATCTGTGTGTCAACAAGGGTCAAGGGCACAGTGCGAAACCCCTGTGGACTGAGCTTCGACTGGAGAGGGAAGATTGATTGCCCCTTCTCCTGACCCTCTTCTCCTCTGTCCTCTTGTTAGTTGTAGGCATCCGTGTTGATGGCCTAAAGATTTATTGAATAAAAGGAGAGGTTGAGAACCGACTCTGGTGTTGTTGATTAGAGGAGGGGTCTGCTGAAACGCGTTTATCCAATAATGGCACCCATGCATTATTGCTTTCATCCTCTATTTAACCTGATTGAATTTCAGTTTAATCAGACAAGTCACTGCTTTTATGTTGATGAGTCCCTCTCATGGAATTTTTCTTTAGTGGCATACTATCAGAGACTCCCGTATCAGTGGTGATAAGGGTCTCTCCTGCCAAAGTCAGTATTATGGTTGGAGGCCTCATTCTACAATATACAGATTATTGATGTAAATACATATTAATAATGAAACATTAAGTACATCTGCATTTATTACCATGCTAATACCTTGTCTGTACTACTGTTGTACTGACACAACACTAAATGATGGGTGGTTTAAAGGGGAGTTAACAAAAAATGCAGAGAAACATAAACCGTCAAATCATAAACTACGAAGTACACCTGTAGGTGAACTGGAGAAACGATCAGTAAGTGCAGACACCTGAGGCAAGGGTGCCTAATAACGTGGTTCATCATATAAATGCACATGAATATAGTTTTGCACTGGGCAAATGGTATAATGTCATCAACAAAAGATTAAATTCTCTAGTTTTCTCTAGTTTCTCTAGTATTTTCAAATATACCTCCATCTGATCCGCAAGCTAGTGATGTGATCTGAGACTTTAAATCGCTGGCACTTGTTTCGTGTCCAGTTCCACCCACACACTGGGAGTCCACAATGTCAAAAACCACCAACACGGGTAGGCTGAAGGCCAGCATGTGCTTCCATGCACATGAAGCACAACTGCTAAAACAATGTCACTGGACAGCTTGAAGGAGAACACTAACCAGCCATTCTCTTACACCAGCTACAGCCTGTGCTGTCTAGCATCGCTGGGATGGGAGGTTTCTTGGACTTCTAGCCACTGATGGCCGTGGCACCACTGAGGAACCAACTTCTGATCTCCTGATGATACCTCCAAGGTTTAGACTCAGGAACATTTAAGACTACTGGTGCAGTTTTAAAAATGTAAACACTTCAGACCACTTTAAAGCATTTCTGTGGCATTTTCCCTTTGTATTAAATTTTATTTTCTGGACATTAATAGGTTAGGTGACCTTTTATTTCACCATTATTTTATGTAACAAGAAGAACCTATGCAGCATACTCATGTGTGTGGATCCTGTGACAGGTTAGTATGCCAGCAGGCATGAATTAACCTGAAGAACAGAACTGCAAGGATTCATGTTTACCAGGAACAACATTTATCAGACAGACGCCCTTATAGATTGCGAGACTGTTTTTTGTCACTGTGCCCTTTCCTCTGTGTGCTTGCCAATACAGCCCTTCAAGCGCTAAGGTGCTGATTATACAACAAGAAGCTCCACACAGGGGCAAAGGCTGGGCATCTTGGGCATGCAGAGATAATGAGGGAGGAATTATCTCTCTATGCACTATTAATAGGCTGCAAGTCACATCTCGTCTCTCCTTGGGAGACTACCAATGGCCTGAAGCTGTGACTTCTCTCATTCCGTTTTCATCCACCGGCTGCAGCCGACGTATTTTACACCAAGGTTTTCAGACACGTTATGCCTCACATCGTAGATCCTTTTGGTCTGTAGGGTGTCAGTATATCGAAAATGTGGTACCTTTCAGGCTCTAAAGCACACTTGTGACCATCCACACTGATATGCAGTATATATTTTCACGTATACTGTAATTTGATCAGTTCTGGATCTCACTTTAGTGGTTCTGCAGTCAAAGTTTTGTACAGCACATGACCAGGCTGCATTTTCAGAACGGACACTGACCTACTCTGTGGCACAAGCGAGTCTGCTGGAGGAAATATATTCTTAGGCTGGTTATTGTGTGGCTCAGTGGTCTATCACTGACCCTTCTGAGCTGCGTGTTAAAAAAGGTAACCATCATTCCGCAGGCGATGTGCCGCAGTGACACTGTAGTATGTGTCACCTCTTTGGATTTATTTAAGGAAGGAATCAGAATGGAAACACAATAGCCTATGCTTTTGCCCGCCCCCTCTCACCTCCCACCACATCCGCACAGACTCAGTGAAATGTACTATAAAAAGGAGACCTCCACAGTAATTGTAATTGACAGGCCATTCTTCAGGGGCATCAGGGAGCAACAAAGACACCAGCAACTGTATACCTATCTCTTTTATGCTATCATTGTCCTCCCCAAATAATATAAGCTCCACTCAAAAGCTTTCTGGAGCTAGCAGATTATTCTCATCCTACTGGATGAAGGATTCCTCTCATTCGTGTTCAGAGAAGTTGCCTCGTTAAATTTAGACCTCGGAGTGTCTGAAAGAATTACATGGGCTCTCTTTATTTGATCTCTGTTCCCGCATATCAGATTTCGTCACACATCACAAGAGCTAGGATTTCTCCACAGTTTATTCAGTAATACAATGAAATGAAGCCAGATTGTGTTTGATCAAAGTATGCTATATTTAAAATAATAATAATAATAATAA
>JBBPDE010000002.1:12496741-12512626 GCA_037974605.1 Nannopetersius ansorgii
GCTTTGGATAAAAGCGTCTGGTAAATGTATGTAACTAACCTCTTCTCTGGAGGCCACTCTACATTGTATCTTCTTTGAAAAGCTGTCCAAGGTGAAATATGCAAATAAAACAGGCTTTTCCACAGTATGGACCACAATTAATGGTCTGCTGAATCAGAGGGCGTTATACCCCTCTGTCCGACACTTGCCCATGGGCATGATGGCTCTAGAGCGTCCCATTCTGCTCTAAAGAGATTATGCATACTGTGAAAGCGTAACTGAAGTCACGTGTGAACATACAATATAGCCCTCCTGTACTATGGCTGCTTTACAGTGACACCAAACCTTTTTGAGAGAAGATTTTTGGGACAATCGTGACTCTTAGAATCGTGATAGAATCGAGGACAACTTGAAAAAATATGGCCATGCCTCTTTAAGGGGCTGTCGAAAGATGGGGGTGGAGAGAGAGAGAGAGAGAGAGAGAGAGAGAGAGAGAGAGAGAGAGAGAGAGAGAGAGAGGCGAACTGAAGGCGAATGTGAATGAAACCCAGTCATTCATAAAAATAGGACAGAGGCGTACTGCGATTGGTCAAACCATGGCTGATGAATAATTCATAAGTTTCACGCTCATTATTGGATCTGTCGGTTGAGTGACGGGGGAAGAAGCCAATGGGATACAAAGACACTTGTCTGTCGAGCCCAGGGGAAAAGCAGAGCAGTCCATTTAGAAAATCCCATTCAAGTTTTGTGTGTCAAGAGGAGCACATCTCCGGACTGAGGGAGAAGAGGCTCTTTTTCTTGTGGAATTACGTTCTCCATCGTTTCTCGGTCCAGCGTGTGCACGGCGTCCTCTCTGGGGTGAGAATGGTATCTATTTGCCCGTTATTGCAGCGCAGAGACTGAAGGGGAGCTTTAGTTAAGTCTGTGCTCCGTGCTGGTGAAGTTTATGGTGGACTCGAAACTGCAAATCCAGCTTTAGGAGAAACCGAACGCCATTTTATCTAACACAGCCTACTTTGGCAACCATCTTACTGCGTGAAGTTTCTGAGGGGTTTTCGTGGTTGTTTTCTCGCCGTGGCCGTGTCTGTGTGTGTCTGGAAGGTCTAGGGAGCTCGGAGAGGTGAGGGTTTGTGGTTTCGTGAATGGAGGACTGGAGCTTTTCCTCCTGGAGGATCAGGTTTCACTTCATTCAGGAAAAAACAAGGAGCCAGGGGCCACGAGGGGGGGCCTGTGGGACATCATCCCATAATAATCAGGGGAAAGTAGTACCTGTGTCTTTATTGATTATTATTGATTTAGTATGCATGTACATATTTATTTATTTTTCACAGTAAGAGCGGAATCCCGCATCTCTGACTTATTTTAGGATATTGGCATATTACCGCACCATAACCAGCAGAAAGTAGTACCTGAATATTATTTGTATTTTTATGATTATTCCATAGTATGAGTGAAGTGAGCAGCTCTGTTTTGGATTGTTTTAGGATATTGGGATATTATCCCATCATAACCAGTAAAAAGAAATGCCAGCAATTTTTTTCCACAGTGAGACTGAAAATCAGCATGGATTGTTTTAGGACACCCAGCTGTTCTGACTTATTTGGAAATATGGCACTGTACTGCTGAATGTGCTTTATTAGTTCAACACGGAACGATTAAGTTTTGGTAGATTAAATCTAAACTCTCGGGTTCTGCTGCCTCGACACGACTGAGTTTATTAAAAACTCGTTGTTTTGTTACTTGCTGAAATGTAATGGAATTATGAAACCTTTCTCAGCTACAGTAAATTAAATATCGACTCTTTTTTTGCACTTTCTCCAATTATCCAGACTGAAAAAATATGCGTATATACACTTTTGATCTCTCTCTCTTCTTTTCATTCTGTCGTTTCCCTCTCCCATTTCTCTCTATCTCTCTCGCTCTCTCTCTTCTTTTCTCTCTCTCTCTCTCTCTCTCTCTCTCTCTCTCTCTCTCTCTCTCTCTCTCCTTTTCTCTCTCTCTCTCCTTTTCTCTCTCTCTCTTCTTTTCTCGCTCGCTCTCTCTCTCTCTCGCTCGCTCTCTCGCTCTCTCTCTTCTTTTCTCTCTCTCTTCTCTCTCTCTCTCCTTTTCTCTCTCTCTCTCTCTTCTTTTCTCTCTCTCTCTCTTCTTTTCTCTCCCTAGTCTATTGTACGTTCCGTACAGTTTTCAAAAGTTATGTTCGAAGCTGTGCTTCAAGTTATGTTGTTGGTATGCTGGAGAATAAACTACCCAAATCAGATATTGCCACACAAATGGCCATATTTTTGTGCTCTGGATCCCTTTAGGCCGGATAAGGCTGCAGGCTGTAGTTTACGAAATCTGTCCTGTCCCAGCACCTATATCTGCTGCTGCCCACAAGATTCATTCCTAGCTGAGCTTTATGTGATTGATTCCCTTCATCATCAGCAGCACAGATGGCCAGCTTTGCTTATGTAAGGTTTACGTTGGTCAAAGTGTGTTGACATGGTACAACACACATTCCTGTATGCCCTTACGCTCAGTCACCAGGGCTGTTGTGATGAACAACAAAGAAGGAGGGAGTGTCTGAGCTGATAGATTTTGAAGATTGTTAGCCAGTGTACACTGGCTGCATCTGCCAAACCGCACTCTCACATGCACACGTTCTTTATCTTCTCAGAGAAAAGAGACTGCGAGGGCGGCCGTCGCTTTTAAGCGAAGACCCTGTTCTGGGAGCTTCTGAAGACCCAGGTAACATGGACGGATATTACGACCAGCAAGTACCATTTATGGTCCCTCCTAATGTGAGTGAGCTCCAAACTGTATTTGTGTTCATTTTAATTTAATAATCACATAATATGAGCGACAGCTTTTGTCCTACATGGAGCACATGACAACTCTCTAACTAGTGTCTTCATTCACAGCATAAATCACCTCGAGTGGAAGAACCATGCAACAGAGCAGCCAGTGACAGGAAAAGAAAATTTGTAGACTCTGAACTTGCTCAGGACACAGAAGGTAAAATGAGCACTTGTGTGCCATTTAGAATAACTTTGTGCTTTGTAGCTTTAGGGCTCTGTTTGTGCATTAACTAGAGACATTTCAGTATTTTGAAAGAGGGTTTTTATTTCCCTTTGGAGATGCATTTTTAATATGAAGTTGGATTTTAATATTTTCTTGTGCTGAGACTTTAATCTGGGTCTGTCCTCTGCAGAACTCTTCCAGGACCTCAGCCAGCTGCAAGAAATCTGGATTGCAGAGGGTGAGCTCTCTCTTTTATTACACATCCTTATTGACCAGGGGTACAACTGCATATTGTTTGCTATAGATGGAGCATATCATATAAAAACAGTACTTTTGCTATGAAGGCCTTAATAATAACAAGCTTAATTCTAATATCTGTCCAGAAAGTCAATACATATTTATACTTTTTTCTGTCCTGTTATGCAGTTTGCTGTCAGATTTAGCCTTTGTTGCATGGGAGCATAATGCATTTTTATTCCCTGCTGTTGCTTGTTTTCCGTGGCGTGTTAGTCATTTCAATCAGCGCGTTATGCCAGCCTCACAGTGGGATCTGATGCTTAGGCCAGCATTAGCGCTTTTTTTAAAAAAAATTTTATTTATTTTTTTTTTTGGCAATGTTCCTCACCAACATGCATGTATTCACTTCTGTTATATTCCCTGGTTTCTCTTAACAGCCCAAGTGCCTGATGATGAGCAGTTTGTCCCAGATTTCCAGTCAGATAACCGTGAGTACCTGAGATTTATTATTTATTCTCCTTGGCAATGTACTTTGGATCAGGTCCAGAGAGGGCAGGGGAGAAACAGCTTAGCCTGAACTGTGGTGGCTATTCATTATTCAGGTCTTGTTCCAATTTCTAGTCAATTCTTTGAGAAGACAAAGGACACCGTAAGCCAAGACAGGAGTTGAGAGCATCTTGTGGATTTGGTTTGGTTGCTGATTTTCAGTAAAGATATTAGTGATGAACCTTGGCATGTAAAATGCATTAAAAAAATAAACTCTTAATAAGAGACAAACTGCAAAGAATTCCTGGAAGCTCCACTTATATTATAGATACATATAGGTTTTTGGGGTATTTTACATTTAAAAAATGTGTTTAATTGGAATTCTGTTTGTCATTGTTATTTATTATTGCAATGTAAAGTAGAGATGGACCTTATGATATTATCACAATTCTTAAATCACAAAAACAGTACGTCACTATCTGATTTCTGGTATCTGATGGGTTGTAATGGATAAACACATTTTTGCTACTTAAAAGTACAATTCAAATGATCTTTAGTAATGTAATGAAAAGCTTATTGTGAAATAGTTCATCACAGTAATAAATTAGTGATACTGCCCTCATCAGTCGCTGTATTGCTCACAAAACGTTTAGATTGGTCAGGACTTAGTTTTGATCTAGACTGTCTGGACTGCCCCCACCTCACCAATTTGTATTGGGCATCACATGAGGAAAGTACATAATCTGATTTCACACTTAGATGCACTCAGAATGGACTGGATTCCAGAGGGTGGAGACTTTCTCGCTCTTCTACCTAAAGCACTCACAGCTGCTAAAGCTGCAGGTTCTCAGCAGCACTCTAGTTGGGGTATTTGGCCAAGGTACTGTTGTACTGCAGCCAAGGGAAATACTTGAGTTACATTCAGTGGTGATTTTTATTATTTCCCTTTTTTTTGGCTTTGTTTTTGTCTGATATTGTGGCTGGGAGTTGGGATGTTGTCTTCCTGTAGTCAGGTCCCATGTTTGGTCTTGCTTTGCTTTTCAGTGTGTTATAACTAAAAGCTGATATGCTGCAGTGCTTTACTGTGACACATTGTTTATTCTAAGAGATCCTTTTTTGGGTGTCTGAACAGAGCACATGCTTTATGCAGGGCTACTTCAGTGCACTGTGATATTCTTCATGTGTCCGATGGTCATTCTGGCAATAGCTCTGGGCAGAAGTCCAGCTTTTTCTACAGTTGTGTATTCAGCAGAGCTGTGTTTGTCTCTGGCTGTCTGTGTGTCACATGGCACCACACACGCCTGCTGCCAGCATCGGGTGGGTTGGGGATATCCATCTGCTCTTAGATTTGATTTGAGGAAGGCTGTAAGGTTAATAGTGGTGCAATGCACCTTGGCTTTCAGCACATGGGCCGAGCTTTCACGTGCCCATCGTATGTGCTTTCCTAAGCCCGGCGCGGTCAAGTTGATTTATTTGGCCAGCACTGCACAGTGCCCGGGGATCCAGTTTCGCTGGCCATTATGTGGCGCCGGATATGGAGCTGCTGCAGAGATCCAGCGGCTAATGGTTACAGTGTGGGAAGGAAAATCATTCACAATCATTGAATTACGACCGCTCTGATTCATGTGTATTGACTTGGCCATGATGGAAATCAGAAGGGAGTGCTTTGATTGCATGTGTTTTGCTGCACCCTGGTAGTGATGGCTGAAGGATGTTGCTTTTATACCTCAGAGTAAGCCGATTAATGCTGAAGACTAAGACACTCCATCTGAGGAACATCAGTACACTTCTGTTGATGTGTTCGATTAGATGCTCTGGTTAATCATGTGCTTCAATTGTCTTTCTCAGTGATGTTTCATGGCCCTCCACCAGCCAAGATTAAACGGGAACTGAGTCCTTCCAAAGAGCTCTCCCCCTGTAGCCAGGACCAGAGTCCCATGCCGTATGGAGAAAAGTGCCTTTACAACTACAGGTAAGTCTGCAAGTTAAATTTTTCTCTGTATTGTTACTTAGCTGTGAACTGCATACAGATAGCCTTTCTTTTGCTTTTTGTCCTTGAAGTGCCTATGATAGGAAGCCTTCAGCTGGGTTCAAGCCATTGACTCCTCCCTCAACGCCTGTTTCACCATGCAGCTCCACCAACACCCCTGGAACACACCCAATGCACGAACAGACTCCTCCTCCAGTCCCTAACCCCACATTAGGCCAGAGGCCCCTTCATGGACAGCCTGCTGTGAGCAACTCCACTCACAATCAGAGGGCACTTCCACTACACAGCCAGACCCCACCTTTTGCAGTTCCGTGTCCTCCTCTTAACCATGAGGGCCACTTTAATAATGAGCATAGGTGAGTTTCCACGCAGTTTGAATGAATGAAATGTATATACTATTAGTGCTCATGCTGTGATTTAGGGTCTTGTTAAACCGTGTATGGTATGTGTGTGTATGTATATTATATATGGGGACTGGCATTTCAGTAACGCTGACTTCAAGACATGGAAAAAGTGATTCTGATTATACCTTGTGGTGCTGTCATACCTTCGGTGCATTAACCTGACCCCTGTGGAAACAGAGCCGTTGGCAGCCCATCCTGCCACCTGCAGCCAGATTCCTGGGAGCATGCCGGAGAAAGAGTGGCATGTTATTGGCAGTCACTAATGTCGAGTCAGCAATTTTAGACTCAACATAGGCAACTCTAGAATGCCTACTGAGCTGTATTTGAACATGCCTCTTGGTGTCACTTAACCCCAACATAATCTTATTCCCCAGCTTGCATATACCTTCCTGTGCTTGGACAGTGGCCAAATCCAAACTCTTTGGAACTGTTGCTGGCTTGTTTACTTTAATCATATCTTACCTGTTGGACTGAATTTTATTCAATTTTTACTTTGCAGGTTTCAGCGACAGCTTTCAGAACCTTGTTTGCCATTCCCACCCTCTGAGACCCAGGGAAGACCAAACTTCATTCCCCAGACACCAAGCACTTCACCCAGAGATGGACGGCCACCTTACCATCGGCAGATGTCAGAGCCACTGGTTCCTGTGCATCCTCAGGGCTTTAAACAGGAGCTGTTGGACCCTCGCTATGCTGAGCAAGGGGTCCCCAACATGGGTCCACCCCAGGCTGCCTTCCACCCCATGGCCATCAAGCAAGAGCCCAGAGACTTCTGCTTTGACTCTGGTGAGCATCAATAAACTACCCGCTGCATTGAAAGACCTTGTCTGGCAGTAATGACCAACTTTTGTTTAGATAAATAGGGTCGAGGACCTGGAATCTTCTGTGTGTGCTTGCATGGATCTGTGAGTTTTAGCAGTGCCTGGTGAGGTGCAGACAAACGCTCACACTCCAGACTTGCCTTGCCTAGATAAAAAGGACAGTCTGATGTGGCAGCATACTTCACACTTACTGAGAGCAGGACATTTTTCACCTGTGTGCTGGAGTTAAGGCCAAAGAGCAGACACATTGTGATGCTTCTGCAAACAAAACAAAAAAGTTTGCCGTTGTGATCACAAGGCTTGACCTACGTCACTCTTTTCCTTACAGATACAAAGCACTGAATAAAGTGAATTGCAAAGCTCTTCACAGAGATTTTCTGGACTTCTCGTTCCAACACCCACACACAGCTGTTTCTTCTCATTTTCATCCACACTATTTAACTGTTTAAATCCTAGTGCAGTCCCACTATTGTCAAAGCTCTGTATATTGCAGAGGAATGACGCAATTCCCAATCCTCTTAACTTTCTGCCTATATGCATGTCTGCTGGCTGGTTAGACTCAATGCCCCAATGCTGCTTTTTAATCTGTTCACCAGCCTGACAGATCATAATGTCCTTCATCTAAGGCATCAAAAGGTATGGAAGTCATATCCCACATCCAGAGAGCAGGACAGATAACAGGAATGTGTATACTGATGCACCCTTCTATCAGAGTGGCTTGCATTTCAGAGAAAAAAAAACCCTCCTTAAATCAGAGCTTGATTCTTATATTTCATGTGCAAAGTGACTAATCCTGTTTTGGTGTCTCAGGAGACATGTGACTGATGTTTCATGTGACGCTACAGCATTGATCTGGGCTTAACTAGTGCCACCAGATGTGTGGGCTGGACATTTGCAGCCCAGCTGTTGTCAGTGCCTGTTTCATAAGCTCTAGGAAGAATAGTTCTGAGCTCATCATAATTGTGCCAAATATGCCCTGATTTATATAAACAGGGTTTTAGATACACATATGAAAACATGCTGTTCATCCACAGATGATGTATTATGACAAAATTCATTGTGTCCTACTACTGTAACAATATTTGTCTTTTGTTTTTTTTTTTTTTCAGAAGTGCCTAACTGTCAGTCTTCATTTGGGAGGGCAGCAAGCTTTTACCAAAATCATGAAAGTGAGTAACAACATTTAACCACAATTTGTTTACTGTTGGTTTGAAAGTAATGAATCATTTTCTTCCTATTTTAAATTCATTCATATTTGGTTTCATTCTTGATTCCATAGTAAATATGGGCATAGTTGTACCTTGTGTTTACGCAACATCTATTTTCTTGTAGATTTTTCATTTGACAGAGATCAGCACCTGTATTATGATGACACATGTGTGGTTCCTGAGCGACTTGAAGGTGAGACTCTGTCATTTAGTCACATAATTCATGACTACTTTTAGATTATTCAGTGTTTTGCTTACATACATGAGCAATTTCAGTCTGAAGAGCTCCATTGAGCAGCTAGGATTTCTCATGTGCTTTCACTGTTACGTCGTTGACAGACTTCTCTTCTTCGTTCTTTGCAAATAGGGAAAGTAAAGCAGGAGCCCTCTGTGTATCGGGATGGCCCACCTTACCAGCGCCGTGGCTCTCTTCAGCTCTGGCAGTTTCTGGTTACCCTCCTTGATGACCCTGCCAATGGTCATTTTATTGCTTGGACAGGACGTGGTATGGAGTTCAAACTCATTGAACCAGAAGAGGTCAGTATTTTTAATACATCTTCATGACAATCCATTTATTTCAAGTACTTTATCTGGTGTTGAATTTGTTCTTAATTTTACACATCTTGTGTTTTAGGTGGCTCGGCGATGGGGCATTCAGAAAAACAGACCAGCCATGAATTACGACAAGCTGAGTCGTTCCCTGCGCTACTACTATGAGAAGGGAATCATGCAGAAGGTAAAGGCAGGTTCACATTTAGTTTTCTTTATCATATTTTTTTTGTTTTTATAGCTAATTGATTTCTTAACAGCCAAACAGGCCAGTTTTGTTGTTTTACTCATGTTAACTAGCCTACGCTCATTTTGGAATTAGCTAAATCAAAATTGTACATCAACAATAAGAGGCAGCTTAGCACAATGAGTCATGCACAGCTGCACTATAACATCTTGGTACAGATGCAGTTGTGGAATTCAAATACAGTATATAAGTGCACTAGCATGTTAGTTACATGATAAAAGTGTAACATAGATCAGCCCAAATAAAAAATAAACTGTTGGAGCATATTTGGAGCAGACAAAAACTAATCACGCACAACTATTTAAACTTAAAATTCAACTTTTGTATTTCTTTATGACCTATGTATTATAAAATGCAACTTATTGTTTTTCTTGCCAACTTTTTTTAGGTTGCTGGTGAGAGGTACGTTTACAAGTTTGTATGCGACCCTGAGGCCCTCTTCTCCATGGCCTTCCCAGACAACCAGAGGCCCAATCTTAAGGCCGATCCTGATGGCCTCCCTGTGGTGGACGATGACACGCTACCCCTGACACACTATGATGAGGGAGCCCCTTACATGGTAGATGCAGGAGAGCAGAGTGTAGCTGGGATGCCTTTCCCGGACGGCTATGTGTACTGACTCTCATCCCCAAAACAGAACCTGAACTGTTCAGCAGACTGGAACGAGTCTGTCCCCACTGCCTCAACTTCTCCTACCCTGCTGTCCATTTACAGATTAGCCCTCCCCTAAAAATAACGTCAGATTAAAAAAAATAATAATAACGAATGAGGAGAAATCTGCAAACCACCTGGTCTCTGGTTTCAACCCATGAGAAGGTGTCAGGGAAGTGAGGTAATGCCTGGACTCCTGTGGTTCGGCCTGCCTTGTCATAGATGGGCATTTGTTGCCACAGAATGAACAGAAGAAGAAGAGTCAGGAGCCAAATGTGCCGAAAGCCCATCAGGTCTTTCTGTAAAGTTTGAAAGAATTGTAGCAATTCTGTTTTGACAATCTGGACTTTTTTTTTGTGACCATGTTAAGAGATGTCCCTAAAAAAATAAACACAGCACTGTTCAGTAGCTGCCTTTTAGGCCCTGATAGTTTTGTGTGACCTCTAAATCATGTAGACAGAAGAATTCAAAAGGGCTTTATTTTGCAAAGGAAAAAAAAGACCCATTTGTTTCTTTAGAGTTGGTTAGATTTGTTTAGAAAGCTGGCTTTTATACAATACTTTTGTTCAGTTAAATGCAGGACTGCTTCAAACCTGTTGAATTCCTACAAAACATACTGTTTTCTATCGTTGGTTTGTTTTGGTCAATGAAGCTTTTAAGTGTTGTGGGGTTGTTTTGTATCATTATCTCTCGCTCTCTGCTGCATAACTCAAGTTTTTGAACTGCAATGAAGCTAAGCCAGTGGCACTCTTAAGGACACTTTATCAGATTACAGGGACTGTTAACCCATTCTTAAACGTGTAATTCCATATGCCTTGTCACTCCCAGAGAAGCAAATTTGGTATTGTGACGTTATATATTTTTTTTCTCAAACAATATACAAAAGGGATGCACTAGGAAATAAAAACTGAGGGTTACATTCTCTGACTGCATAAAATCTATTAAAGGGTCAAGTTTATAGTCTGTTTTGTATTTTTGGCTTACATTTCTTTGGCACTGTATTTCTTTGGTTTTAAAATGCACCAAGATGGCAGGAAAGCCAGGGCCTTGCATGCAATAAGGTGAAAACACCTTCTCCTGGACTCCTTCACTGCCATTTTAAAGTTGACTAAAGACCACTGCTTCCTTTTGCATGGTGTACTCAACTGGCAATTGTCCACTAACATATCGCTTTATGCTGGACAAGGAAGAAATTTAAGTTCTCTGCATTTTCTTCTTCTTTTTTTTTTTTTTTGGAAAGATGAACTTATATAAATATATATTTTTGCAAAGTCTGCATTGGTTTGATTTTATTGTATCAGCTGTATAGTATTGCCTAAAAACAATGTATGTTTTAAAATCTGGATGCCTGTGGTGCAGTCGTTGCAGAGCCAGTGAGTGCTTACTGGACACCCTTTCTGCAGAGTTAGAGGCCGACACCTTGAAATGAGAGCTGATCTTATATGTTGAGTTCTCTTTGAACAAGGGGTTCGTTAATCTCCACCTCCACCACTAAAAGGGTAGTCTGCACTTGTATAGGCTTCACCTTCTTCCTTCACAATGTGTACCTTTACACTGCTAAGTTTATAATCTGTACTGGGTACAATAAACTGTCCTTTCTGCTTCACTTCCACCGGTTTCCTTGATTTGTTTTGTTTTTTTCCCACCTTCCTGCATCAGCTTACATGTCACTCTAGGCTTTACCCCAACACTGTACATTAGTGACTTGTCACTTACTTAGTGAAGCTCATACTCGTTTATATAAAGGTTACATCCTCCCATGAGAGAGTTTTGTGAGTTTTCAATTCAGGGGAGTCCTTTCAAATAGTAAATATCTATTATTAAAGCAAGAGTATGCCAATTTCAAAAATGCCAGTGACTTCCAGATGTTTTGTTGAAAAGAAAGGACACGATATTTACTTCCCTGCATTTATGCTGTATTGATCACAGGAAAGTGCTTCCCAATGCCATTAGGTCCTCTGTTCTCCCAAAAGTGCCTCTTGCATCTTTACATCAAGGGTTGGCATGTTAGCTAATGTGTGTCTGCCTGCATGGCCAGAAAACAACCCTCCATTTATGATTATATAATGGTCCTACTTTTGCGTTGTATAATTGAGGGAAGACGGTCATGAGAGAAGGCGAAGAACGGACGTGTTCAAACAGCCTTAATGTAACCGCTCAACATCTGTTCAAAATATACATAGACACCAAAGAAAAAAATGCTGAAGACTGGATTTTACATTGTGGTAGATTCTACCATCAGTGACCCTTAAACAGGCACAAGCTGAATTTCTAGCTTAAAATAAAAATTTTATCATTTTTATAATTGCCCTATTTAGGTACATCAGTGCAAAAGATATTTGGTAAATTGACCATAACTTGCTTTGTGTATAACTGAAAACACTACATTGTACTTTGTCATACAGCACTTCTGGTTTCAAGTGATAACTGGATCCTTCAGCATTTTAGAAACCTTTATTTTCGAGACAGTCACTACAGATGAGGGGAAATCCACTGTATTCATGCTTACCCATAGCATCTCATCTCTCACTGAGTTTCTTCTTCATCCTCTTCATTTGTTTAGTCTAACAACACTTTCAGTGCTTTTCTAAAGTAATAGGTGTAATAGAAAGGAGATACAGTTGCAGACACAAAGCTGAAAGCACATAGTGTTTTATAAAAACAATCAGTCCCTTCAAAATATGTACATTCTGTTGCTTTGCAGCATGAAATAAAGACACACACACACACACACACACACACACAATTTTCCATCTGTATTTACTCAAAGCAACTTATACAACCAAGTAAAATATATGATAGTAACAGTAAATAAATAAATAACCAAATAAATAACCAGAATCACAGACATGGATACAGGATTGCCGGTCCCCCATCATAAGTATGAAGTTATGGACAGGTTCAAGTCCAGAGACAGACAAAATAATTCAAAGGCTTAATCAAACACAGTAAAGTACCAAGAAGTGGAAAGTGTTTGGTACTACCTTCCCGGATCTGGTCGTCCCCCCAAACTAAATGGAGGAGTTGGGAGGAAACTGTTCGGAGAGGCTACCAAGAGGCTATGTCCACTTTACAAGATTGTATGGCAGAAAGTGGTCATTCTGTGCATTTGACAGAAATATCACAAGCACACTACAAATGTGGCTTAGATGGTTGCAAGAAAAAAAAATCCTCTCCTTAGGAAAGGCCACATTAAGTCTCTCAAAATTCTGAGACCGGGTGGAAGAAGCTGTTAGGGTCTGATGAGACAAGATTTGAACTATATTGCCTCAACATTTAAAGAACACCATGCTTACAGTAAAGCATGGAGCTGGCAGCATCCTGGTGCGGGGGGGTTGCTCTGCAGCAGGGCCTGGGGCACTGGTCAGGATAGAAGGAAAAATGGACGGGACAAAATACCATCAAATTCGTGAAGAAAACCTGCTGCCAAAACGTCAATGGGAAGAAGGTTTACGTTCCAACATGACAACGACCCAAAGCACACAGAAACATTGACTACGCTGCGGCTGTAGGAGAAAAAGGTGAATGTCCTTGCATGGCCTATCTTAAACCGTATTGAAAATCTGTGGAATGACTTCATCCAGTATGACTGAACTTGAGCAATACTGAAAAGAAGAGTTGCCAAATGTGTAGATGTACAAAGCTGGGAGTGTTCCAACAGCACAAGGTTGTTCCACTAAGTACCGACGCAGGAAGATGATCCTTTATCCACCTCACCTCACCTCTTTTAACTACACTGTTGCTATCATATCTTTTACTTGGATGTTACACCCAGTAAATACAGAAAACATTTTATTGTGTGTCTCCATTTCAGGTTGCAAAGCAAGAAAGTGTGAATATTTGGAAGGGGTTGCTTCTTCTCCAGACCCACTTTAGTTCTTCAGAGCTTCCAGTGACTTTACTTCTCTGGAACGAAGAGACACAGCCAAACCATTAGAATGTGGGTCTACATGCTTTTGGTCATAAAGTGAATGTATATGGTGAAGATACTATACTGTATGCTGGTTATATACTAGTGTGTTGTACTGATAAATATTACATTTTGTGCTTTATAACTAAAAATGTACAGTGCACAGCATTTGAGCTGCTGTCAGTGCCCCAGGATACTCTCCCTAGTCTAACAAGGAACAGATGCATTGAATTAGGGAAGGAACCAGGACTTCTTAAAAACTGAGACTATCCAAGGCAGTTAAGGAAGGAACTGTGTTGGAGAACACTGAACCATAGACTAGTTTTTGAGAGATTAAATGCCAGAGAGGGTTATGTTTACATTTATGTGTAAATGAAAGCTCTGACATGCACCCGCTCTGGTCTGGGTCCAAGTGTCTTTCTGGATTAATTGTTACCTTCCCAGCCAGTGTGTGCTGGGAGTGGATCATAAATAGATATTAAATATTATAGAGTGAATGAGCAATGCATTGTCTGAAGATATAGAGTGAGTTTCATAAAACTATGAACAATGTTTACTGTAAAATTTAGTGTAAAGAGTTTTTCGATTTTTACAGTGAATGATAAAGCAGAATTACTTAGTTTGTTTTATTATCATCTAGGAAGCCAATAAATCACAGATGAGACTTTTTTATTCATGAGGAAATAAATGAAAATAGGTGAAACATTGGAAAAAAGTATAGCATGACAGTTGGAAAGCACATGTCCCCAAAATTATGTCAAAGTTGACATTGCCTGTAATCTAGAGAGCTTGACTTTACTGTGTTGTGGAACTTTGTATGTTTTTTACGCATTCGTTCACATTACATTTTCCATGTTCTAGGCAGTGGAACTGTACACAACCAGATCACTGTTACTGATGTCGGTTTGAACAATTATTGATGCAATAACATGACCTTTGGACACTGGAAGGTAGGTGAGTATGACATAGCCATTTTTAAAACTATCAATAAATTCCTACTAGTTTGCCTGGTCTCCAAACACAGTGGGCCACATCCTTGGACTTGGATAAAGCCTAGATCACAATCCAGGTCAGTGCTAACTCACTGTTAACTCAGTCTTGGCTTAGGGTTAATGTAGGTACTGGAACACTACATCAATAATTGACTGTTCTAACAAGGTAGTGTGTCATCATTACTGTTTAACCTCCTCATACTTACTTCACCTACATAATGGGCCAACAGTGTAATCAGTGAAACATGCTTGAGGTCAAGTTGCAGTGTCTCACATGAATGTCATCTTACTAGCCGGGCGTGGTGCCACAAATTGTAGATTTCCACAGATTCTCATTCAACTCCACAACGTTTTGAGAACCATTTTGAAAACGGTTATTTTGATCGATCCGACAATAAAAGAAGCAGATAATCGTGAAGTGGCATGCTAGATAGGGCCACAGACGGGGTTAACCAGCTTCCGTGATGTACCTCTTGGAACATAACAGGCACGAGGCAGGCAGGCATCCATGCTAGAGCTCTCTTTATTGAAATAAAACATAACAGGAACATAAACCTGGCTCAAGGGCCGCTACAGACATGAACAGACACGAGAATAGGTGAGGCGATGGACCGATAGCACTGGTCCATCTGAACTGAACTTAAACACACAACCTAATCACTACACAAACACAAGACAGCAAGAAACACAAAACAGACCCGAATATCAAAATAAAAGACCCCAAAAACAAACACAAAACAGTGGCCCCTACCGGCCACTGGACAAGCCGTGATAGCCACACATGCTGACCACATCACATAAAGCACTTTACCGAGTAAATCAGAGAACACAAGAGAGTAATCTGTGGTGCCATTTCCATAGTTAATATTATTTCGTATTTCTTCCTTTGCAAATCTGACATTTTAGCTCTATGTATAGCAGTTCTATATAAAAAATACAAATTAGCCTGTCAATTTAGAATGTGATAAGCCAGTTTTGAAAGTTAAAGATATTATTACCGTCCAAAGAACAAAATCTTTTATTTTTTTAAGCAGGATTAGAAGAAGCTTTCATGAGTGATGATCTAATATAAATGCTCCAAAATAATTTGGAATAAACTATTTATAGTCATTTGCATAGAAGATTTTTTTCTCTCTCTTTTCTTGGAAATGTTCCATTATTTTACCAAATAGCTTCATTAAACATAAAAAAATTATTGTTTTTACAGTTCTGCCAATCTGAAAGGTTAAAAAAATGTATCTGGAATATATCTCGGCCGACTCACATACATTTTAGTTTATACAACAAATATTGTCAAAAGCAGCTTACAGAAGCTCAGGACCCGATTCCTAATTCCAAGATATGAGGAATTCAATTGAAGGGCAATGAGTCATTGAATGAGGAGAATGAGGAAGAAACACAGATGAGGAAC
>JBBPDE010000002.1:12539407-12562640 GCA_037974605.1 Nannopetersius ansorgii
AATCTCCTGAACTCCAAACTGAATGTCAGAATGGGAAAGAAAGGTGATTTAAGCAATTTTGAGCGTGGCATGGTTGTTGGTGCCAGACCAAAACACAACACAGTTTTTCGCTGTATGCGGGTGCTCTTGGAAGGTAACCCCTGTGAAAAGGGGTTACCTTCCACATTAGGCTACTGTATATATGCATGTCTTCAGAGTGTGGGAGGAATCCAGAGCACCCAGTGGAAACTTATGCAGACACAGATAGAACCTGTAAGCTGTAGCTTATAGATAATTTAAAAAATTAGACTGTGACTATATTTGTCATACTATATTTTATTCTCATTCGTTACACATTGGCAGTGGTGTTTCATATCCAAGAGAAGGCACCACTACAGACCGCCACTCAGTAGTTAGCACTTCATCTTCACTGTGAAACTTTACACCCTCAAATCAAGACGATATTTGAGCTCTGCTATAATTTCCATAGCTCAGTGGTGCTGTGGCTTTGGGCTGCCCCCCACACCCCCGCATGTGTGAATGTTGTGACTCTGACTGTGTATGTGGTAAAACTGGGCAAGTCTCTTTCCCAGAGGCTTTGCAGCATGGATTGGCTTTTCTGGCACTGCAGCAGCGCATGATGCACAATTACTCAGTGACCTAAATCAGGCGGAGTGCAACATGCTGAGAGAAATGGCTTGCCTTTCCCTTTCCGCAGATTCATGTTGTTACTGTCTTATCATATTCAAGGCAGTGTCGGTCCTCGTGGCAACACATTGTGCGTTTTTCCTCGAACCTAATGTTCAAGGTTGATCCTCACATTTGCAAGCACGTTAAAACCTGCCCAGGATGTTTTACTGTACATTTTTGAGTTATTTCAGCTCTTTATTCCTGCCTGTCTGCGTTCTCTCTCTCTCTCTCTCTCTCTCTCTCTCTCTCTGTCTCTTTTGATGGGGATTAAGGAAACAGGTGTGAAACAAACGTGCCATAACTTGCCTTTTCAAACCAGTTCTGCAGAAGATGGTTAAATTTTCCCTAACCTGCGGTGTCCTGTGTAATGGACAAATTCTACGAATGTGACTCACTCTCACTCCCAAATAACATTCGTGTTTGCTGAGGATAGTGAACTGCAAGAGTTGCGTGATCATTTTTAGGTGTGCAGTCTTCGCAGTATCAGTATGCCACTTGGTATATTCGTTTTTCCAGCTCTTTAAAAACATAGACCAAAATGCACCAGCTTGGTTTAACTTTGGTGTCTTGACTTTGGAAACTTCATGTAATTGACTGTTTAAGTAAAGGACTTTTATCTTTGAGGTTTTCTGTGCTTCCCACCATCGGAACTTGAGTCAGACTTTTCCAAGGCTGCTATTGAATGTTGAACGACCAAGCGCACAATCCACGTTATAGTTCCGTGTATGTAACTAGCAACGCTGCTGGTCTGGAGAAGAACCGTTTCTCTTTTCAGTGACCTCCATTTCTATTCTATCATCAAGACCCAGTTGGAGCGTTAGGCTTGCTCTGATGGAAGATTTAATCTGTTTTTCACTAATTTGAAGTAGTCACACATTTGTATTGGGATACATGCGGGGTTGATTTCCCAATGGGTCAAAGATAATTAAAGAAAGGTAGTCCAGGTCTAAGCTGAACTCCTGACTGGAAAACAGCCTCGTAATGTCTGTTTACTTTTATGTCTCATCAGCCCAGTAGGACCTGCCTGTAGTATTTAAAGCTGTTCAACTGCAAAACAGTAATTATTGGTTGGTGCCACACAGCACAAACAGCTTGTCAAATGTTAGAAACACTTTGGTATGAGGCATGTTAATGTTGTATTGCAGTTGTGTTGAGTTCAAAGAATATTACTGAACACAGATGGGTGTTAAAGGACATGGCACAACAACTCGGTTTAAACGCAGCTGTCTGCCTTGCCATAAAAGCTTGTCTTGTTTCAGAACATCATCTGCCTCTCAGGGCTCCATGACTAATCTGTGTTTGAACAGTGATTATCACCGCTGTAATATCAGCTGCCCTATCGGCCTTTAGTGACCTCGAGCATCCTGTGCGATCACACATGTCAGTATGCTTCATTCATCTGCAGAGTAATTCCAATCCAGTTGTTTTTTGCTGATCAGGAATGTGGACAGCAGTTTCTTTTTGGACAGAAAGGTTTAAAGAATGTAGGTCAAGTAGATACAGTGCCCTTTTTATGGCTGTGTTCACATGAACAAATGCCAGAGCTTTTGCTTCTGCAAGGGCATTGACATAGTTGTGTCTCTCTCTCTCTTTCTCTCTCTCTCTCTCTCTCTCTCTGTCTCTGTCTCTGTCTGTCTGTCTGTCTCTCTCTCGCTCTCTCTCTCTCACTCTCTCTCTCTCTTTCTCTCTCTCTCTCTCTCTCGCTCTCTCTCTCTCTAGGTCATGGTGATTGTCATTGTGGAGAGTGTAAGTGCCATGCTGGCTACATTGGAGACAACTGTAACTGCTCCACTGAGACAGCCCCGTGTGTGTCTGAGGATGGCCGGATGTGCAGTGGACGCGGCAGCTGTGTGTGTGGCCGCTGCCAGTGCACTGAGCCTGGATCATTTGGGGACACGTGCGAGAAGTGCCCCACCTGCCCCGATGCCTGTGCCACAAAGAGGTATGACACCGAACTGCATTACAGCAACAGCTCATTTAAAAGCAATGCTTCTTACTTGGCTTTTCTGTCTTATGCCTGGAATAATTGTGTTATTAATAGTGCCACATCATACATGTTTTTTTTTTCCGCCTACCGTCTGCTGTTTATATGGGGAATGATACATTTTTTACATTGTTTTTTTTTTTTTTCCAACCTCTTATTTTAGAACCACTTTTTTTTGTTAAAATTCTAGGTAAACGATTGTAGGTAAATGTCAGTGGGTGGGATGTACTGTAAGATGAATCAGTAGACAATGTAACGCTTGGTGTTTTGTGACATCGGAATACTAAACAATTCAAAAGGGGCTGTTTTTGTCAGCAGCAGTTATCAAACCTATGATGCTTTAAAATGATGAGAGCAGACTTTTCATTCCTTAGATAACCTCTTGACTTACAGTGATTAAAATTACAGTGATCAAAGCCCTCTCATTCACGGATCCTCATAAGGTGTGGGTTTTCGTGGCAGTTAAGGCAATCTTCTCGATCAGTCTTTGATACTCCCCCTACTTGCATCTCTAGACATATGGCATGCATTATTTTCTCCTTAGTGTTCAGGGACTGGAGTTTTTTTCTGACTGGGATCGGGGTCTAAATTTCTGTCTAACTTTTATGAACTGGTAATAAACTCAGCCCTGCAAGACTGGCGCTGTAGTGAGCTTGGGGCAGTGAGTGATGATGATGGATGACAAATGTTTTTTTTTGTTTGTTTTTTCAGGGAGTGCATCGAGTGTCGTCTCTTCAACACTGGGAAATTTGCAGATAACCACACTTGCCAGCGCATGTGCAAGGATGAGATCGTAGTCATGGAAACCCTCAGTGAGTATATACACAGGAACCTCCAAATACAGTGTATACAGTTGTGGTGTAAGTATTTCATTCCATCTTTAACTTCAAATTACTGCCCTAAAAGATGGAATGTCTTCAGCATTGAAATAATGCTGACTCACGAGACAAGCATGAAAATTAAGACCTGTGTCATAGGGCCCAGCCCCAGTTGGCCAGTCTAAACATTGGTTGCTGTTGTCCAGTCCAGTGACGGTCTGTTTACAGCAGTGTGAGTTGGACAGTTCAGTTACACCTTATTAGATTCTTCACCAGTGAATATCATTATAAATTGTTTGTGCAGTGATGTGTTCAGGAAGGATCCTTGTGTAGGATCTGATCCAATCTGAGAAATATTCAGCTGTGCAGCTGCAACAGATTCATCTCTAATGCACTTGGTGAGAAAGTCACACCATGAAAAGAAAAGCATGTGCGCTTTTTCTTCTTTCCTGTTGACTTTTCATCAGTTTAAAGAATTTTAATCAGTTTAAGTTCATCAGTTTAATTAGGCTAAAGGGAAACCGCTGTTCCCTGGGAGAAAAAATGTGCTTAGGCACTCTGAAATGTGCTTAATTTGTAAAGGGAGGATACCGTTGCAATTCAGGAGCGATCCTGACGTCTAGACAGTTTTGCAGCAACATTAGACACGGGTCTTAACAGTCATCAGAACTGTGTCCAAATCCTGGATTTAACTCTCACTCAGGATACCACTTCTGTTCTGTCAGGGTAATTAGTTTTCTTTGAAAAGCTGCAGCATCCTCTAAACTGAAAAAACTGGCCAAGGCAAGTCAAGTGGTATTTGTCATTTGTCAGTATACAACTTCTACACAATAGAATGAAATGCTATTCTTCAGGCTCATGTTGAAACACACACAAGCCGTACATTTCACAGGACTGAACAAACTGCAGAAAAGTGTGAACTGACTATGAATACAATATACAATTCCTACAAAGGACAATAAATACTCCTGATGCTACCTAGACTACACAGTACATTATAAATGGAGTTACTGTGCTGTTGGACAGCTTCTATCTTTCTGTTTTTGATTGTGTTGAGGTTTTTGTTGTCTCTTGCATGATGTTATGGGTGTAACTGATTTCAGATTAAGGATAGATGTCAAGCTTCATCGTAGTCGTTGCCAGTTCAGTCTCTTAAGCTGCACTATCTCAGAGTGCCTCCCTGCTTTAATGTGTACTGCGCAGCACTGGGAAACACATTTGCGATGTCCTTGTTGGCTCTGCCTGTGTTTTTTGGCAACCTGTAATAACACATTGAACCTGTGAAAGCTACCACTTACCTCACTCAAATCAGCCCATCTGAATACAGCTCTCTAGCTCTACCTACACAGATACCTGATATTACTCTTATTCCCCTATAATAACCAAGGCATGGCTGAATGTGATGCCCCTTCCAGCTTTACTGGAAAAGAAACAAGCATTATTATCTCAGCAGTAATTTTAAAAAGTCAGCATTTTCTTATGCTGGGAATATTTTCATGAGTTTGAGTAAAACTGCAGGAAACATTTTACATCAACTCTAGCAACGTATTAATGATTTGTCCTCCTGGGGCTTGCTGATGCTTGTATGCATGACTGAGGCACTAAAGTTAAAGATTTAAAGCATGTGAATCTATTTTAAGGCCTTTCCGTGTCGTTTTGGTCTGTAGTCTTGCAGGAATGCATTCCTACCTCCAGCACACCACCACTGGGTCCCTGAGCAAGACCCTTAGAGTGTCTGTTTCACAATATTTTCGTGCCTGTTCAGACATTTGACTTCCCTAATGGACTCCATATGCACTTTCCTGAAAATTCTAGCACCGTGGCGTAATGCAGCAGGAAAGCGACACAGCGACTTCTCAGTGCTTTCAGAAGTTAGACATTTTTTGAGTTGTAATACATCAGTGTGTTCGGTATGGAATTCAAGCGGCTGTCCAGAAATGATTTCACTGGATGTCTTTCAATATCATGGGCTTGGACTGGAGGCCCTGCGTGTTTTTCTTCCCCTGCTCTTGCGGCTCAGGCAGCTTGGCCAGATGTTTTATGGTAGAAGACTGTTGTCGCTCTCCTCCCCTCTAACCTCTCCTTCCTTCTTTCTTTCAGACACAGATGCCCCGAGCACTGTTTTGTGCCTGTATAAGACAGAAAATGACTGTGTGATGAAGTTCACCTATTCAGAGCATGCCAGTGGCCAGTCTGTCCTCACTGCCCTGCAGGAGCCAGGTCAGTGTGCAGCTCCCCCCTCCCCCAGCACTCTGAAACAGAGTAAAAACAAGAGATTTGAAATTATTTATGCACGTTTGGAGCTTAATACTAGTAGCCTTTAACCCAGTGTTTTACTAACTCTAGTTCAGGACCCCCTGTTGTGCATAGTCATTCAGGCCATAGTCCCTGGGGCTACACCTGATTCAGCTCAAGAAAGGAATGATAATTAGCTAATGATGAGAGCAGGGTATATACAGAACTCGATAGCACAGAGTTGCTTTTCCTCAAGAACATTTCCACTCAAACTGTGGACAGGTGGTGGTGGCCTAGTAGTAGGATACTTGTGTCTGGACCAAGAGGTCATTGGTTCAAAATCTACCTTCAGAAGACAACCGCTGGGTTCCTGAGCAACACCCTTAACTCCAAGTTGCTCCAGGGAGACTGTTTGGGTCTGCTAAATGCTGTAAATGTAAATGATTTCAATTGCATGTCCTCAACTCAGTCATATCATGAGTAATCTGAGCATCTGTGTGGATTTTTCAGAGTGTGCTTCTGCCCCTGATGCCCTGACTGTACTGCTGGCAGTGGTGGGCAGTATCCTACTGGTGGGCATCGTGCTGCTGGCCATCTGGAAGCTGGTCATTACCATCCATGACCGGCGCGAATTTGCTCGCTTTCAAAGTGCACGCTCGCGCGCACGGTACGAGATGGTAAGAGCATTATTATCTCTTACAAACCCTTGTACTGAACTGAAATATGCAGAGAGGGCTAGAATGAGTAATTCATATATATTAGGGCTGTCAGTAGATAGTTTGCCATAGTTAACTCTCACAAGTCTGTCCTAAACATACCGTTTTTAATACTCATCTGTTTGCTTTGTGCAGATTTATGTTTATTAATGACAGTAAATACTGTCAACAACATTTTGTCAACAAAAAAAAAATTGTGAAATTTATTGGGAATGTCGACAATAATGTTGCTGTCATTCCCAACATTCCATTCGTGCTTTGTATGAGGTAGCCACAGAGGAATGTCCACATACTGTTTGCTTAAATGTAAACAATTTGAAGTTCCCGTTTAAAGACTGATTTGGGCAAAAACACTCTGCTCTGATTGAAACCATGAGCCTTCTTGAATCACTTCAGTCTGTTAGGAGAACAATTCGGTCATGGAAATCATTCCAAGGCTCTGGTTATAAAGCCTCTGGTAGATCTGCCTGACGACTATGTGCATTTCAATGAACCAATCTGACCTAGTTTCCCCCTCTGTTTCTTTCTTCCTGTCCATTCCTCTCTTCCTCCCAGGCCTCCAACCCCCTCTACAAGCAGCCCATCTCCACTCACACAGTGGAGACAGTTTTCCAAATGCACAGCAAGTCATACAACGGAGGACTCCACTGATCCCTTACCTGCTGCTTGGGGTTGGGGACACGGCAGGACCGGTCCGTAGGCACTGTTTACAGTTTTATGATGAAGAACAGAGATCCCCTTCTGGTGAAAGGCTTCAGCAAATGGTTACATTGCCATTAAACTCTGTTATGGTTATTTTTTTTTTTCTTTTTCAATTTTTGGAACCTGAACTCTTTGAGGTTCTTTAATGAGGACTAATAATTGAACTATAGTTGAATGATGTGCTGGGCTGCTTATGCTCATTGATTTATTTTTATTCCTGATGAGCGGAAAAGGCAGAATGAGCTCAGATGTCCATATGAGCTCAGGTGGCCTCTTTAAAAATGCCCGTATGACAAATGAAGAGTTTTCCTGCGAGAGTGAGGGACTTCCCCCACCATGGACTGCTAGTGTGCGTGTGGCAATTCTACTTTTCTACAGTTCTAACCTTAAAATGGTCCACATTATGAGGGCTGTAGTGTGCATTACATTCTACACAATGAGGCATTGATTTTGTATGTGCATTTTGTTTTGTAACAGGAGTGCCTTTTACAAACATCTAAACTCACTTTCTAAACAGAAGGAAATAGTTTTACCGCCTGTACAGCAGTCAGTTTCTTGAAGTGTATGAATTTATATGAGAACATACTGTATTTTGGTGATACGTTTGGTACTAACAGAGCAGTAACATTCTTACTTTTTGATTTGCACAATGTATATTAGATCCAGGTTTATAAAATGGAAAAATAAGAACACTGCTTATTAGTTTGTGTATTTTAACTTTTCTTGTATTTGCACATTTTTCCATGTGTAGGTCTTCATGTGTTCAGGGGAAATTCAATAACACTGTTGATCTTCAGTGTCGCTGCAGTGCAGCATAGTCATCTAGTTTTTGTCAAGTGATTTCCATGTATTTACACTTCACCAGTCCACAAGAAACTTGGCGTGACCCTTTGTATTAGCGCCCCCTGGAGCGGGATAGGTACATAGTCCTTTGTTGGGAAATAGCTCAATTGTTTTGCCAATACAAAATTCGAATGGCAAGTTGGCCTCTAGGGGGTGCATGACCATTAGCTCATTAGGATTCATTTGTGGTGTAGCGCCACCTAGTTTATATCAGTGCAAAAATCTAGCACATTACTAGCCTTAGCCCAGGTTAAAACCTCACAAAGCAGACATGCCAAATTTCATAAAATGTCATTACAACTGGCAAATATTGGTATTTCTAGAGCTTCTTCATTTTGGCTTGCTCAACAAAACTGTCACCAATAGCCAATCAAAACTGAGCAGCCGATACATGCCTGAGTGAATGGAGAAACTTAATGAAAATGTGTATGCTCATTCATAATTGCATCTGAATACTATGTACCTAGTTTCAAACAAATCAGCCATAAGATTTTAACAACTTACAACCTATTTTGCTCTGTCTCTCTGACATGGTCTACATTCAGAATTAACATTTATTTTGTCGATAAATGTTTGTGTGACTTTTATGAAAATCAGACAGTCCTTTTTCATCTGTTGAAGGGGTCAAATCATTTATCCTCTCACTACTTGGGTCTTTTTGTACATTCTGCTTGGAAGCCACTGATTGCTGCTTGTTCTCTCAACTTTTATTATGTACTGCAGTAGAGCACATTGTTTATTTGGAAGGGATCACAGCCACAGTTGGATGGCGTAAGTCCATCTCACACACCCATCCTGGAGGAAAAGGAAGATGCAAAGAAGTGATTCTTTAAATCCAGCACAGAAGGTTATGGATTGGTAGAAAGACTGAGGATCAGCTGTGAAATCACAGAGTAAGGGGGTGGCGGTTTCAGACTTTCCTCTGCAGTACATTCAAAGCCACATCAGCCTCTTTCCTCTGCCTTCCACTCAGACTAGTTCATGTCTGCTTTTGAACACATCCCTTAAGGAAAAATATGATGAAGTAAACCCTGAAGTCAGGCCTATAAAACTTTGGGCTGCAGTGACTGGACACTTTGAATGGGGTGTGGACGTCTGGCGCTAATGAGTATTTGGTCCCTTTTGTGTGTGGGTGTCAGAAATAAATAATAGGAAATGAATCTGGGTGTGTGCGATTTTGAAACCATGTAAAACTATTGAAGGTGACGACGTGGGCTGCGCTGGCATGCTTTTACAAACTAAACCACAAAAACTATGGACCTTCAGATTAATAGTATTAAAAATGCCATTTTTAAATGTAGTGTTAAACTGACTTACATTTTCACCATTCAGGCCAAGTATCGGTTTAGCAGTCAGTGTTTTAAAGCTTTGTAGCTTTTTGAACTTTAGTAGCCTTTAGTGACCTCCGAGCTATAACATCATGTCAAGTGTGTATGTATGTATATGTGCTTGTGAATATGTTCACTTATTGGATGAATTAATTGTATATTCACGCATGTTTAATATGAAAGAAGGAGCCTGGAGATAAATACCGTCCCTCGTTTGATGCACTGAATGCGATGACCTGTTCGCTATTACAAGTGAATGTTTGAAAATGTATTACAAAACATCTTTTAAACATTATGCAAGTTGATTGTCGCCTCCAAAAACTGCCAAGAATGCAGTGTGATATTGAAAGTATTTTTGTTTATTTAACTTGGAAGAGAAAGTAGAACAGACTTCCGGGATGTTCAGGTTGTTGGGCTTATATTTAACATCTGGTTGGAAAGAGGTTTCAACCCAGCCAGCCAGGTTGTGTGTGAGAGAGAGAGAGAGAGAAAGAGAGAGAGAGAAAGAGAGAGAGAGAGAGAGAGAAACATCCTTTCCTCTACAGTCAACAGCAACCCACTTCATCCTTCTCACATGTACTCACGTTGACTCACTTTCTTTCTTGACAGATTGCCTTACATTAAACATATACGATTTTCACTTATTACTATCAGCATGGGGATTGCTGTTTAACGTATACAATATAAAGTTATCCATAAACAGAGACATAAACTTTGGAAGGCACCCAGCACTGGTGTGTGTGTATTCTAGCCCTGTAGTTAGCTCAGAAGTGTGGGGGATTTCTCCTCCCCTCCAGCCTTAAGTTAGTATCCACAGCCAGATCACTCAGACAGGAGTGACACCACTGGCTCAGGAAAAGGCCTGTGTTCCAGACAGGGGAAATGAAAGTAGGTTACAGTGCAAGTGGCTTGCTCAGAGACATAAACCACAAACTAAATGGCACTACCTATAATTGTTTTATATATTTTGATTAAATAAAGGGTAGATAAAAAGGGATTTTTCTATCACAATCCCTTTGTTCAACACCACACAGTGTAGCATAAAGTGTTTTTCTTGTCATTGCAGCTGGAAGTATGTATGTATGAATGTGTGTCTCTATGTGGCAACTCAGACACACACATGCAGTTTAGACCCATCAAGGCATGGACTCCTCCTCTGAATGCCAACACGTGTTCCTCAGATCGTGGCTGAAGAGTTTTTGCAGAGTAGCAGTGTGATTTATCCTGCAGCTGGTGGCCTAGTGGTTATGGCATTAGCCCTGCGACCAGAAAGTCCGGATTCGATCCCCAAGACCGCTAGGCACTGCATATTGAGTCGTTTGGTCCGCGGTGGTCCCCAGCCCTTTCATAGCGGTCCGCGGTGGTCCCCAGCCCCGTATCGCTTTTGTGGCACGAAAAATGGTTTTGGAGCGTCAAAAAAACGTTACGTCACGCGTCCTGATCCGAGCTCCAGCACGGTTAGCACTCGCACTACATGCGAACCGCGCCAGAGTCCAATCGAACCGTGCTCCAGCCCACCTCTTCCAAGCGGGCCAGGGACGGCTGAACGTACCGCGCCCGGGCACGGTTCGGAGCACTCACACTAGTCAAACGAACCGTGCTTTGGTGGTCAAACGTACTCGGGCGCGGTTCAAACTGCCTAGTGTGAGTTCACCCTTAGTGGTGGAACGAACAGCCCTTTTGCAATCACATCTGTGGAGTGTCTTGCTGGCTTCAAGTGACCCACGTCTTCAAGGAGCATATTGGTGACTAATCAGAACAGATGTGGATTACATAAGCACTGATGTACGTCGCTCTGGATAAGCAAACCTAAATGTAAACATGATTCACCAGACCGGGTTATTTTGCTCCAGGGCTGATGCCTATTTTACAGGCACTCTGACTGGTCTGTAGCTTAGCAGTCCCACACGCAGGGAGCTCACATGCAGTGTGTGTTTTGGTACCGTTCTATCAAAGCCAGCATGAACTGTGTTTTTTTTTTGCAATTTATGCTACAGTAATTCTTCTGTGGGATCGGATCAGATGGTTAAGTCTTTGCTCCAGATGTGTATCAATGAGTCCCGGGCTTCCCTTTGACATTCTGGTTGTGCTTCCTTAGGATGGAAGGTACTAACTGCTGCATTCTGGAAACATCCCACAAGACCTGTCAGTTGGAGATACACTGACTCAGTCGGCTAGTTTCAAATATGATGCTTCTAGAGCCTCTGTCATTTCACAGCCCTTCTCTGCTTTTGTGTTTATTGTCCTTAATCTAATGCGCTAATAGATCTTTTCAGGAGTTCACACCTACCCAGAACCCTTTCACCCAATTAATTAATTAATTAATTAACTAAAAATTACTGCTCCTTGTTCTGCTTTAAACTTAACTTCTCTTTCATCTGTGAACTTTATCTTTTTGACATCTGTAAAGACTTGTCCGATTGTCCTAAATTTGCTTGTTTCAAAGTGTGCTTTAGTCACTGAAGTGCCCTTTAAAGAGTGTTGTAGCCTGCCAGGAACACGACGTCTCTCTCTCTCTCTCTCTCTCTCTCGCTCTCTCTCTCTCTCTCTCTCTCTCTCTCTCTCTCTCTCTTTCGCTCTCCATTGCCCTCTCACTCTTTGTCTCTGTGTTTCTCTCTCTATCACCCCCCCACACACCCCCCAACCCCCATCTATAATATTATATAGATGGATAATATTAGTACGTATAAATAATAATGGTAACTACAGCAGGACACCAGGAAACCTTGTGCCATCTTCTCTGGATGTCTTTTGAATTTACAAGGCAGACCTGGGTGTGACTGGAGCTTAAACTTTCTTTGTTATGTAAATGCTTTGAGAATACTATGGCCTAGTTTCTGTGTCCGGATGCTCTAACAATGACACAGGAGATCTTTTTGCAGTTTGGGGTTGAGTATGTCCACAGCACCAGCCTGCGATGGTGGAATCTGTGTTTGAAATCTTTGTGCTGGTCTCTGCAGCCGCTCTGCTCTTTCTCATCATGCTTTTATTTCATTTTACAAATGCAGCATGCGGTCAGTTTCCTACTGAAATCCTTTTTCCTCCGCATGTTTCTGTACAGCCCACAGTAAGAAAAGGGCGGGATATTTTATGACAGTGTATTTATAGGCCATTTGGTTTTGTTTGTCTGTCACTAATGTGCTGGAAGAAAAGCTTTCTGAACAACTACATCAACATGACACTGATTGGTCAGAAATGATGAACTGGCTTGGCTGTTTGTTTTGTATTCGTTTGGGCAGTTTTTCTAAGTACAACAGTGATGGACAGTGAAATCTCTGGGGGGAAACTATGTCCACATGTGCCCTGTTCAAAGACATATCTGTGGTGTAACACTGAGAGGGATTCAAAGGACCAAACACTTCCAGAACAGAAAATAGCTTCTTGGCCATTTTGCTCACAAGAAAAGAAAAGAAGGTTAAATACTGCCACCTGCTGGACACAAGCGGTCCATTCCCTATCAAGACTTCATGTTTTCTGGAATTTGATTGTGATAGCTTTTCTATCCTCTGTTGCCATCATCTGGATGAAGAGCAAGATTAAAATCAAAAATCTGTTCTGATTCACAGGCCTTTCATGTTCACTGGATCCAGATTAACAAAACAAATCATTTTCACGTTTTGTGCTCCCAGTTTCAGTCTGTTTGATCATTAGAGCAGCAGCTCATGTTAAAAATGTCCTGCAGTCGAAACAGTAGGTGAAATGAGTCCAGTGTCATTTGCATAGTAATGAATATCTCATCAAAGCTTGGTAACATATTATTAATATAATTAAGAAATGGAAAGTGTCATGAGTAACACAAATATTAAAACGTGCAATATAATCTATTTTCTTTTGGATTCCTTTTGAACTGCTTGTAATGTTGATTTTTTTTGCCCACAATGCTTCTTTAAAGTAAAGTTGTTTCTATTCATTAATTTAATGAATCATGGTCACTCTATCTTACCTATTCGCAGTTCAGATCATCGGTAGATGCACGTAGCCACTTATCACCACTCCTCTCAAAACTACCCCTATTGTTATTAGACATTATATAAAAAAATAACACTGCTGTTAAGTAGTATATAAGCATGTTTTGTAAAATTAAGAATAAGAATAATTTATTTATTGATACAAAACTGTAGCTCTAAATAATAAAAACCATTTTTTAAAACAAATGACTACCTGTAATCTGATAACACACATTTTCAATGAGTACGTTTTAAATGTATTGGCATTTGTGACACTTAAATGTAGTACATTACTATCCTTCACTGTTATGGACTCATTAGAACTGTGCTCATTAGAATTCTAAGCGAATGTTGGCTGTAGAGAGGAAGTGCCATGGATGACCTCAGAGACGTCTGTGAGACTTCAAACCCAGGCAGAGCACCACCTTCAGTTGGGCCCACTCTGTAGGGATGTTACATCATACCGTGACACACATTAGACATTATAAAAACCCCAGTGAACAAAGGAGCCTTTATCCACCATCCCACCCCTGCAGAGACTAATGCGGACAAGACTGACTGACCAAGCCGTGGCCAAATGTGCCCCTGGCCCTTAAATTATGTTTTATCTTTCATAATTTAATCATCTCTGGTGTTCGGTAATATCAGGTTATACTTTTGACCATCCTCCATCTGTCTACCACCAGACTAATTGTTTAGGCTACATTACTTCATTATATTTTGCCTGAATGACTAAGGAGCACACATGAACTGATGAATGAATATGCCAAGCCTTGTATCAAAGTCAACAGCGGTTCCATACTCATCTACAGTCATCACCATTTCATTAAAAGCTTTCAAGTGATCCATAGAGTGTTCATAAAGAGTTTTCATTTTGGAGAACATCTACAGAAGTAACTACTTTAAGACAGCTCTACATAGCATTTATGCATCATCAGGGTATAATATTTCAAAAGGAGGGCCTAAGCATTTTGGCCCATATCCCTGAGTGTCTTCTCCACTCTCAGAGCAGAGAGAATGCTCTAGTCCAGGACCCTATGAGCAATGACTTACTGTTTATAAACCCACAAACACACATGGATCACATCATGAATCATGAGCCTGGGTCTAGTATGACTTGACGTTCTTAAAAGAGCGAAACCTAAAAAGCAAAATGTGTGTAATCTGATTAAAGCACAGTTAAGGTGATTCAGCACCTCTTAATTAAATTGTGTGAAAAGCTGTAAGCAATTAGCTTAATGTGCCTGGACAATTGGACACTATTCTGTTAAATATCTTGCTGTTAAATGCCAGGCTTAAATGAAATCCAAACAATGCACTATAATTGTATAAGAACAAGCAGGCAGTTGGTTTGGCACAGTGAGAGTGTACCCAAAAGTTTCTGATTTGTGTTGTAAGTTACACTAAATGACGTTGACACTATTCCTGGGAAACTCTTATGTTTCAGTCATGATGCACTCAAGCCAACTTTAACAACAGATGATGCGAAGTAATAACATCAGCTGGAAGAACTGTGACAGACCTAGACCGGCGGCTTTGTTGTCAGTATGGTGTGTCACTTTTGAGGGGTCTCAAACGCTGTGGGAGCAGGTTTTCGTTCCAAACAAACAAGAGGCACATCTGATTCCACCTCTGTAATCCGTTGGTCTTGGTTTTCAGTTACTCAGGTGTCCCAAATTGTATAGTCCCACAAATAGTGTGCAACAACAGTGCACAACCATTAGATTACTTTATACTGAGTTATGTAGTATGTAAAGTAGAAAAGTGCAGAGTTAAGTCAATTCAAGACAATATTTAGTGTAATTGACAATAACTAATGTCTGGATTAATACAGTGGTTTCACAGGTACAGAGAACAGAGTTAAATAGCAATAAATAAAGATCCCATAGGGTCAAAGGGCCTAATTAAACATTCTCATGAGCCATTCTAGCTTGTAGCTGTGATCTAAGCTGTTGAAATTCTGTATAGATCAATTTCAGATAAACATGTCAGAGCCCAGCTTAACTTTTAAATGCAATTCACAGACTTTTCATTTGCAATCAGCTTTGTATGTTGTATAGTTTGGTTACAAAGTAAGTAAAGTGTCCCCTTACAGTCACACATGAACACACAGCAGCACAGCACACGGTGAAATGTGAAATTCTTCTCTGCGTTTAAGCCATTCACCAAGTGAAGCAGGGGGCAGCCACCAGCAGGGCGCCCAGGGAGCAGAGTGTGGGGCGATACCTTGCTCAAGGGTACATCAGTGGTGGCACTAGCAGTCCTGGGATCACATGTGGCCAAAAGACTAGATTATATATGAAACATTGAGTGCTTTTGTCCCAGAAACACCATCCCAAACCAGAATCGAAAAGTGGCAAGCCTGGGCAATGTGTTTTTAAACGGCTGCACAAGTAGACAAATGAAAAGGTCAGTCAATCTGCATTGCAGGCTACTTTAAGGAGAACTGCAGTCTCCTCCCACCAGAGCTGCTTGGCCTAAGTGGGCGTCTGCAGCAACTGTAGCCTCTACTTAAAGGTGGCCTGTGCAAGTTCTGATTAGTTCATTGCGAGGAGTAGAAGGAGACGGCTGTCACTGACATTCTTATGCTCATCTAAGGATGATAGCAGCACATGTTTTAACCGCCGTCTTTACTTTAGGACTCGTCTTTAAGGAAACTCAGGCTTGGGGGTACAAGAATGGGATTCTTCACAACTCCATTTGGCTCGGTAACTGATATTTCTTTTTGACTTATAAAATAAACTATTTTAGATCAAGGCAGACAACAGAGATAATATACAGCCTTTCCTGTATTTATGTACTGGTGTAACTGATAAGGAGTAGTGATGATTAGTTTAAAAATGTGTCTTTTTTATGTTTATCTTTTTAAAGGCACTGATAAGACCAGAGGATTATGCTTTCTGTTTGATCTTTTCCTCCAATTAACATGGATTCACAAAAAACTCACAAAACAACCCATAGCTTATATAGTGGGCATGTATGATGTGTGCACACTGGCCACTCTCTAGGAAAGAGGCATTTATGACTCTCTCAGTGCTTACAGTACATCCTGCCTCAGAGGGGGTCTCGTAAACTTTAGGGAAATGACTCCACTATGTTGCAAGACACCGCAATGCTGTGTTCAAAAGATACAGTGTGGTAATTACCAGATCAATTGAGTCATTCAGGACTGATGACACACTGACAGGAATAGTGCTCTTAAAATGCACAGTTTTAATGTTTCTGTTGCAAAGTAATAAAATATGTTACGTCAACACCTTTGCTTTCAGTCTGTCACTTTGCTTCTGTTTGCAAGAATCATGTTAACTCAGCACATTTTATCAGGTGCAGCCACTTTACATGGTTTAATCATGTAAATTCAAAGCATTTTTTCAGTGCATAAGAAAAAAAATAAGCAATTAAACTGCATTTCTTTCATTGTGATCATGGTCATTGGTCTCTAAAGGTTGAATGGTTGTGTTGTACTCTTACCGCTAACTGCTTAAACCTTGGTCTCTACCACAACAGCACATCTGGAAAACATATGCAATCTGTTTACAGTTATGCATCATGGGTCTTTTCCTTTATTTCTGATCCGTGGGTAGTGAGGTAGAAGCACTCCAGGGTATCTGTTGTTCTCAGGCACATCAATGTGAAAGGCAGCAAAGCTTATTAGCAATCTGAAGTATGGCTATTACAAGATCAGGCATGCGTGATGTCAATACAAGTCAAAAGTAGCTTGCTGCCCAACAGGCATGGGAGCTGTGGCAGATGCCAGATTGCAGTTGTGAAACTTTTGCCTCAGCTGTTCAGTTATCATGTCCAAAAGCAGCTGGTTCTTAAATGTTTTGTATGTCTCTCTTGTAAAGTGTTCTCTGGCTTTTCGTTCTTATTGCTGGCCAAGTCTTAACTGTTTTCCAAATGGTCCCAAAACCTGTCTAGACAGGATTTTATATTTTAGGTGGTGCTTAGTCAGCCAAACACACTCTTTAAAAATGAGGGTTTCAAGGATTTCTTATTAAAAGCAGTTGCAAAACATATAAACACAGCAGCTCAAAGAACCACTCAGGAGCTTAAATGGTTCTTGGCATTGTAATGTACCAAAAAGAATCCTGAAATTATAATGATTTTCTAGTAGAATCATTGAACAATTGTTGCTAAGAGTTTGGATTATAACACAATTAACTCTTGAAGACACTGAGCGGACCCTGCAGCTCCGGCTGTAGGCCCTGCTGCTCTCTGTAACTGCATTGACTGAGGTGGCACTGACTGACTACTTCTCTCTCTACAGAACAAGCAGCTGGAGTTTACCACCGGGAATCTCGCAAAGGGAGATATCAGCTGACATATAAGGAAGCCAAAGCCGTGTGCAAGTTTGAGGGGGGAGCACTGGCCACTTATGATCAGCTGGAGGCTGCCAGACAAATAGGTCTGTCACCGGTTTTGGATTTTTTCTGAGATGTGAGAAGATGGTTAGAGCTTCAAAACCCAGACCATATTTGGATGTCAATATGCCCCCAGTTTTTCCTGCTGTGTAGCTATAGCTTGGGGTCTATTGATCCTTTTCCTTTTAAGCTAGATTTTTATTTTTATTTTTTTTGTAGCCGCAGCCTTTGAACTGTAACAAGATTGTGATTAAAAGTGTCTTATAAACATCCAGGGAGGTCTCTTAGGCCTCAAATTATATCAGCATGCTTTAGAACAATGTAGGCCTTTAGTCCTCATAGCTTCAGTCACGCAGCGGATTTCCTACAATTAACATTTTCCTCAGGGGCTCGGGTATTTTCTGGGAATCTCTTGGGTGTATTAAGTACAGATTGTGTACCTAAAATGATGTGCTTTTATCCAATGATTAGGTTATTTACAAAAGAGACATGGGATGTATTACTGGACCATCATAGTATTGTGTACTATGTACAAATGCTTTCTAATACAGTGACACAAGAATGTAACATTTCTTCATTTCCCAAAGGCTTCCATGTGTGCGCAGCTGGATGGTTTGATAAAGGACGGGTGGGATATCCCATTGTCAAAGCCGGGGCCAACTGCGGCTTTGGCAGGGTTGGAATCGTGGATTACGGTTATCGGCTAAACAAAAGCGAAAGATGGGATGCGTACTGCTACAACCCCAATTGTGAGTAAACCTGAAAGACAAATGGTAGTGAGGTAATGATGGGGAGGATATTAATTGTCCATGGACAGTTTAATGTTACATGACAGGAAAATCACACCACTTTCTTAGAAGCTGAAGGTGGGCTTTCCAGTGCATAAAGTCTCCCCTGGCAGCAGTTTCTTATTTGTGTGGGTGGTAAGCTCTCTGTGTTTGTAGATTTATTAAACATCCTGAATCACACCAGCATCAGTCTCCATGGACCTACAGACGTGAGCGTCAAGCTGTGCGTCAGCCAACTGAGGGCAAGTTGATTTGTGGTCTGCACTGAGACTCATACAGCTGAGACTAAGAGCCATGGAAAACATTATAACTGTTTAATCATACCATGACTGATGGGTAGTAACTGGACAGTGTTGTTCGGCTTAATACACGATTCACCAAAGTTAAGCCAAATTAAACAAAAGTCTACATGTAAGCCTCCAAACACTTGTAAGTAAAACTTTAAGAACATTCTGCACTTATTTGCTCTGACTGTAAATCTTCAAAACGTCATATCAATGCCAGAAACGTCCTGAGCGGAGAAAAAAAAAAGGTTAATGAAGCTTTCAGGCTTGGTGGAACTGTATTCTGCTGGCTCTTCACCACTAGAAACCCAATTAGATAAATGCTTTCTCTTAACACAGCCTGTTTTATTTAGTTTAACATACTTGTACGGTGAGAAGCTGCAGGTATGTTTCTATTTAATACTGTAGATAGGACAAGCCCTAGCATAAGACGGAAAGACATGTATAACTAACTTTGGCTTTATGCTGTTTATTACAATCGGACAAAAATCTTTAGTCACACTAGAAACGACTGGGTACATGTGCATGGTGTGTGTGAGGGAAAGAGGGCAATGATGATATTCAAGTCAAGGAACATCCTTACAAGGAACAACCTTCATTCAGGGGCTGACCATAAATGTCTTGTGTGTGTTAGTAAACAATAAGTGAAGATTATGACAATAAATGAAGATTATGAGGATTAAATATTGGATGTAACATAGATATAAAATATCGGTTTTACTAATAATTTCTACAGAAGAATTTGTTGGGTTTATCTTTTTTTTTTTTTTAACACAGCAAAAGAGTGTGGGGGTGTGCACACAGACCAGGAGAAGATTTTACAGTCGCCAAGTTATCCAGAAGAGTACCCTGATGATCAGATCTGCTACTGGCACATTCGCCTGCGCTACGGCCAGAAAATTCACTTGCATTTCCGTGACTTTGACGTAGAGGAGGACACAGACTGCCTCAGTGATTATCTGGAAATCTATGACAGCTACGACGATGTCTCAGGTTTCGCTGGAAGGTGTGAAGTCAGCAAATCTTTTAACAACTCATCCGCAACCCGTCAAATGTCTCATATGTTCAACATGCTCTGGCAAACAACACTATAGGTCCAAATGTTTGTAGGCACTTCCTGATCCAACATTTCTTGGACAGTCTCTACTCTCGTGGTAAAGCTTTGCACTTAATGTTAAAACACTGCATGTGTGGCTGCTCCAGAGCATCCAAATCAATTGACAACCCTTTTCTATGATGATTTGCACAAATGGGTGCCTGTGTTAGTAATGGGGCACCTTAAAGTGGGTGAAATTCACCCACACATAAGGTGTATCTACTATGTGATGGTAAGTCTAATCAGTTTTATCTCTGCAGGTACTGTGGGGATGAACTGCCTGAAGACTTTATCAGTACAGGTATGATTTACTGATGGTTGTTATCGATTGAAAGCTGAACAGCCTATTTGCCAGCATGAAAATCTAGTTTATTTTGTTTATTTGAGGATTAAATGATCAGTTTTCATTAGCACTCTTCAGAGTCTTAGATACATTCACCCCATGATCATTACCTCCTCCCTTTGTTATTTCTCCAGGTAACGTTATGACACTGAAGTTCCTCTCGGATTCCTCTGTGTCTGCCGGAGGTTTCCAGCTAAAGTACAGCGCTGTAAATTCATCTGCGCTCTCCAACAACGGCACAGTGCTTTGACCAAACTCTAAGTCTTAAGGGTGTTTATGTTTAAATTATGTTTATGTCTCTGTAACTGTTTTGATGCACCCTGTCAAATGTTTTAGTATTTTTATACCTGTTTTTTACTACATTTGTGCCATTCTTTTTTATATGCTATAAAACTCTACCTAGTGAGTGATCAAGTAAAATTCATGTAAAACAACTTTTGTATGTTTTTTCTGCATTTTTCCAAAGCAGCTGTTCAGAAATATTTTTTTTTGTGACTGATTATATGTACTGCACAAGAAATTGTGGAGATGTCTCTTTAAAAAGTCAATTCTTCTGATAGTGGGAAATCTTTACATTTTTAATTTCTTCACATTTCTTGATTGTTTTTCTTCCCATTTCTTATACCTTTATTATGCTTTACCTGAAGAACGAATGAAGACCTCATTAGGACTTCTAAAGATTTGTCAGGGTTTGTTGTTTGGGGTGTTGTGGGGGTTGTGATAACAGTTTCAGAAAACAAAGGAAGTACATCAGTTACATTTAGGCAGTGTTTAAACGTATTTGCTATTAATCAAATGAATAAAATAAATAATTCACCCCTGAAACCAATTGTGTGATTGTAATGACAATGAAAAAATAACACATGATGAAAAGAATGCTTTTAGATAACAAGATATATAAGGAGGGAAGTCTTCACATATTTTGTTTTGTCATTTGTCATTCAATAACCTGCTTATATTCACTTCAGATTAAAATGCATAAAATCTCTGGGTCTTTGGACTTGAAAAAAAAAACAAGATGAATTTGAAAAAAAATGATTAAAGAATTAATTTGCTTAACGCAAATACAAAAAACAAGACTGATAGGGAAAATGTACTCAGAAACCACAAATTAATAGAGGTACTTGGGCAATTACAGCTTGGGGACAGCGAAGTTGAAAAGTAATTCATTTTTTTGCATCTCAGTCAGCAGGTGTCTAGGCCGGGGTGGAGGTAGTTCAGTGGGTAGGATACTTGCCTCTCGACCAAGAGGTCACAGGTTCGAATTCAACCTTCAGCACACCATTGGGTCCCTTAACCCCAAGTTGCTCCAGGGAGACTGTCACCTGTAGTTAGGCAATGAAAGTCGCTTTGGGTAAAAGCGTCTGATAAATGCCGTAAATGTACATGCCTTGCAAGCGCCTTCGTGCTCTCTTTTAGAAATGGATCTTAAATTATTTGGGCTGTATGTTCAGACTTGCTGTCTTACTGAAATATCCATCTTTCCATCTTTTTCTTGTCTGGGGCCCTCTCTTCTTTTGTGTTTCTTTCAATAGTAATGAATGCCACAGTACCAGTTATCAAGAAGCAGATCCATGTCATGATGCACCTTCATTGTGTTTTGGTATCACAGGCACAACCCTCGAATGACAAACTGAATTGGTCAAATGCTTGTGTTCAAATTTTACCTGGGTATTATTTTTCAAGAGACAAATTTCACCTGTAATGAGTGGAATCTAACTGAACTACATTTCCTTTCACATTTATGTTTTAAAGAGGTTTATGTCAGCCATTCATCACTATGAGAAAGAATACAGCAATGATGGGTGACGAAACACTGTTGAGCTGCACAAATCAGAAAATGTCCACAAGAAAATGGCAAAATGGTTGATAATGCCAATTTCCAGTAAGTTTAAACCACATGTCAGTAGGAAGATGTCTGTGTTCATCCCCTGTGAAATAAAGTTGATGGTTCAAGTGGGCTAACAGTCACAGCTGGGGGACTGCAGACTTTAGTTAAGACTTGGGGTCAGAATGTCTCCTAAACAAAAACCAGATGCAACCTACATAACCACAAGTAGTTTGTGAAGACTGCCAACGAAAAGCTTCTGGACCAACAAACAGTTTTACAGACATTATTATAACCCTGCATGGGAAGTTCTGTGATCTAATGAGACTGAAATAGAGATTTATGGCAAAAGAAATCCAGAGATGTGAATTCCATAGATACAAAGTTGCCATATACTTAATTTCCACTGTGAGGTTTGGTGGTGGATCTGTGTTGTGGGGCTTTTTTGTTTCCAAAGGTCCTGAACAATTGGTGTGGATACATAGCATCCTTGTGTCAAGTGAACATTCTCTCATACATGAACACACCACAGCACACAGTGTGAACAGCACAAAATTCTTCCTCTGCATTTAACCCATTCACCAAGTGAAGCAGGGGGCAGTCAATAACATGGCGCCTGGGGAGCAGTGTGTGGGGACATCAGAAATGCTCAAGGAAATGTCAGAGACGTTTAGCAGTTTTGGGTTTCAAACCTACAGCTCCTTAACCACTGGGCTACCAGTTGTACAAGCAGATAAACTTCTGCCTCAGTCAGAAAGTATCACTCCAAAATCAACACAAGCCTGCTTCACTGTCCACAGAATTAAGGTTTTGCCTTGGCCATCCAAGTCCCCTTACTGTTAAAAATGTGAATATGTGTGTATGAGTTAAAAATGTGAATATGTGTGTATGAGTTAAAAATGTGAATATGTGTCTATGAGTTAAAAATGTGAATATGTGTATGAGTTAAAAATGTGAACATGTGTGTATGAGTTAAAAATGTGAATGTGTGTATGAGTTAAAAATGTGAACATGTGTGTATGAGTTAAAAATGTGAATATGTGTGTATGAGTTAAAAATGTGAATGTGTGTATGAGTTAAAAATGTGAATGTGTGTATGAGTTAAAAATGTGAATATGTGTGTATGAGTTAAAAATGCGAATATGTGTGTATGAGTTAAAAATGTGAATATGTGTGTATGAGTTAAAAATGTGAATATGTGTGTATGAGTTAAATGTGAATATGTGTGTATGAGTTAAAAATGTGAATATGTGTGTATGAGTTAAAAATGTGAATGTGTGTATGAGTT
>JBBPDE010000002.1:12562740-12582858 GCA_037974605.1 Nannopetersius ansorgii
TGAATATGTGTGTATGAGTTAAAATGTGAATATGTGTGTATGAGTTAAAAATGTGAATATGTGTGTATGAGTTAAAAATGTGAATATGTGTGTATGAGTTAAAATGTGAATGTGTGTATGAGTTAAAAATGTGAATGTGTGTATGAGTTAAAATGTGAAAAAATGATCCCAGGTTCCTTGCCATGTGTTGTCTAGTCTCAGTCAATATAATCAGAGAAAAGCTGTTGTCTAAGCATGTATACACTGCTCAAAAAGCTTTAAGGAACACTTTTTAATGAAAGTGTAGCATCAAGTCATTTAAAGTACTCGAATATTTATCTGAGCAGTGAAGTAAGGTAGTGGGGGGGGGGGTGCTAAGTAAGTGGGTTTAAAATTTAAACATTTATTTAATTGGTGTTAATAAAATTACAATCTGAATTTAAAATGTATTTTGTATTTAAATGTATTAACAGGTAACAGGTAACTGATATTTTGCCCTCCTCATCTAACTGTTGTGCATTTGGCTAGTGCCTGTGTCACTACTGGTAGCATGAGGCGATACCTGGACCCTACAGAGGCTCCACAGTTAGTCCAACTCCTCTAAGAAGGCACATTAATACCTACCATTGCCAGAAGGCCTGCTGTGCAGCACAGTCTCAAGAGCATGGAGGAGATACCAGGAGACAAACTCTAGGAGAGCCAAACAGGGTTGTAGAAGGTCTTTAACCCAACAGTAGGACAGGTATCTGCTTCTTTGTGCAAGGACATACAGGATGAGCACTGCCAGAGCCATACAAAATGACATCCAGCAGGTCATTGATGTGAATGTCTCTGACCAAACAATCAGAAACAGATTCCATGAGGGTGGCTTGAGGGCCCAACATCCTCGAGTAGTATAGTATAGATATCCAACATGATTTTTTCCATTGAGAGCTGATGTGTTTATATAGCGTTCCTTTAACTTTTTCTGAGCATTGTATATATTTTACATAATACAGTGACAAGAATTAGTTAACAGAATTTACAGGTGGCACACACAGAACCAACAGTATCCGAATTTACAATGAATTTTATTTTTTATTAGTATTTTTAATATAAGTCTTCGTGAATTACAAGGTTCATTAATTTATTATATAGCTGAATACATGAGGGTAGGGAATAGTGAAATTCTGACACACTTTGCGCACACACACACACACACACACACACACACACACACACACACACACACACGCAGACAAATCGATAAATATTAGAGCCAGTAACTATAACATAACCTTTAAAATGCAATTTTTGTATTCTTTGACTATATCGACAAAAGCATTGGGACACTTGACCATTACACCAAGACTTCAAGTCTTTATGGACCTCGGAGCACGGAATAGAAAAAGGTCTTCCTCAAACTGTGTCCACAAAGTCGGATGCACATGGCGTTGTCCAAAATGTCCAGGTATTCTGAAGTTTTAAGAGGCAGTACTTCCCTGGAAGTAAGGAGCCTGGCCCAACTCTAATGTGTGTCCCAATAATTTTGTCCAGATGGTTCTGCTGTATTGAATTATTCATTAAGGGGCGGGGACTGGGTCTGGTGAAAGGTGACGCTGCTGCGCGCGACTCGTTTGGCGCCAGGGTTTTCGCGGGAGTGGAGCAAGTGAAGAGAACTTCACACTTGTGTGTGACAGTCGCATATTATTTGATCATTTCCAATAACATCCGTCGCTTAAACTGATTGTTGTTGCGCCGTTCGTCCATGGTCTCCTTCAGTTTCGTTGGGTGTGCTTCTGTAGTGTCTGTGAGGTGAGAGGGTTGTTTTGTGAGTGTGTGTGCTGCTGGGCTCTGGAAGGGGGTTGGGTGAGTTAGCAGCGTGCTGGAGAAGTGAGGCCTCTAACTGACTACTTATCTCTAAATCTCGGTGAACACAGCATGGCTGCACTGAAGATGAACTAAAGTATGTTGTTATTTGCTCACTGTATCAAACCAGCTCGTCTAAATGTTTGTAAATCCTCCTGGTGCTGCTGTTGGTCGGAGTGTTTACATGGGACGCTAAAGTGAGGAAGTAGCTAGCTAGCTCTCACTCCAACTGCCCTCATATATAGGTGCTGTAAAATATATTCTCGTTTATACTTGCAAGTTATAATCCATTCACTAGATATAAAAGGAAAAAAACACTACCTTGTTTTAATGTAATGATGGCGTAAACCTATTTCAAGCCAAGAGCCGAGCAGTTTTAAGGCATGCAAGCTAGCTTGGTTAGCCACCATTCAGATTCACCATTTTCACGTCTTACTGTTAATCTTTTCTGACTCTCAGATGCCCATGTCTTTAGGCACCGAGAAGGTGAACATGCACATTTTCAGATGTTCTCCATCCTTATTTGATTGGATCTTGTCGTTGATCCCTTCACTGCCACATGTTAGTGGGCAGGCACCAGTGCTTTAAAAGGCTATCCCATTCCTGTACCAATTTGTCGCAATTTCAGTCAAACACATTGCTTATCTTAAAGATTTATGTTGATTAACCGTAAGACGTATAATCTAATCTGCACTTAATGTAAGTCCTAATGTTGATCTCTTTTAAGGAAGGCATGGATGTGCTCAAAATGTACATAATGTTTAGTAAATTAACTGTATTGGACTGTCAGGCAAGTTGCAGATTTGAAGCTGTTTTAAAATATTATTTTAAAGCACGATTAAATCATCCTCCCGCATTCCTGGCAATAACACAGTAATTGGAAGTTGTTGGAATATTTGTTTTTTTTTCTTACTCATTTAACAACGACTTGGTAATTAGGAAAATAGTCTTTCGTAGTAGAGAATCAAAAGTGGTGGACATATTGTTTCTGCAGGGTGTGAGGATGATGGCCACAGTACCCCTCTCTAGCTCGAGCCTTCTCCCTCTTCTGGAGTCTTTGGAAGATGATGCGGCCGGGACCTCAGAGCAGACCGATGCCTATCTTACCATTGCCAAGTGAGTGATCCAGTCTACTGGAGCTATCTTTGATTCTATTAACATGTTACTAGTTATATGTAATAGAATATATTCAGTATACTATTAGACAATCTTTGTGTTTTTACATTCCAGTCGGCTCAGTGGAGAAGAAGGGAGGCAGTTTTTTCCTGTGATACTAAAGCACTTTTCACGTCTAGCTAAAGCTTTTCAGGTAAGAGTGAGTGCCCTGGAAATCAGTTACTGTCACATACCACATTTGTCTTAACTTGTCTTCATTTTGTATTACCTTGTTTGAGATATGACAATATCTTCTGAAGGTTTCTGATGCATCTCAGTGTACTTTGATAGATTTTTGTTCATCTCTCTATTACCCCCCGACCCCCCCCCCCCCAGACTCACATATCCAGTGATTATGAGGAGCTCAGTCAGGCCGCACTTCAGGCTTTAGGCTTCTGTGTATTCAACACAAATATCGTCTCTGGCATTCCAGGTAAACTATAAACAATATGAATGGGGGTGCAGGACACAGTGTAAATATCTGGGAAGGGGACATACAGTATGTGCAGGACATAGTGTTAATTATTATTTTTTATTTTTTGTAGCAAATTTTGCAGAGGAGATCTTGTCTGCTCTTTGTGGCCTGGTGTTAAAGTCCACTGACAAGAACACATGCACTCGAGCATTATGGGTTATCTCAAAGCAGAATTTTTCTTCAGAAGTGGTGTCTAAAAAGGCAAGTAAATAAGGCATTTTGCAGCATTTCTGCTCTTTCGTTTTAAGACTTGCTAATTATCTTTTTTCTTCACCTTTACAGACATCGGAAATTCTCAAGACTCTAGATGCCTTGCAGACAAAAGACACCCAGTCAATCCTAATGGATCACGAGTCACTTAATGTTGTTATAAAGTAAATTCATATGCACTAAATATTTTTCTGTAGTCTGGAACTTGAATACTCTTAACTCACTTTTCTGTTTACCTGTTTGTATCTCTGTATAAAGCTGAAATGTTATAGTTTAAGCATAGTGTGGATTCAGCTAAAATTAGGTAAAGATGACCATTTTGTAACATTTCATGTCCTTTCTCAGTGACTGAGTGTTAAAAAAAATGTTGAACTGAGATAGGAAGAATTATTCAGATAAATAGGCACAAATACATGTGGTCACATATTTGATATGTAGCCTGTGTGTTTTTTTTCATTTCATGATTAAATGTCTAATGCAGGTTGCTGGAACAGGCTCCCACTCAGATGGGTGAAGGAGCAGTTTGCTGGTCCAAGCTAGTGATTCCTCTGGTCGTCCATTCATCTTCAAAAGTGCGCTTGCGCGCGGCTGCAGCCCTAGAGATGGGACTGCCCCTTCTTCTGGAGAAACAACAGGAGGTGGCTGCGATTGTGGAACCTATGATGTCATCTGTAAGTGCTAATGTTTACCTAGATGCACTAAGATCAGAATTTTGTGTGCTGGTGCTAAAGCTCAAGTTGCATCCAACCTTACTGCAAAAGCAAGTAGTGAATTGCCTGAATAAAGATGTAACTATTCCTTGCTTGATTACTGCTACTGTTGATCTGAATGAGCTCCTGTTGAAGAGAGTTAATAATTTTGGTGATTTCAGCTGCGTACAAGTGAAGAAACCTGCGCAGCAAAAACTTTTTCCTCCACAACCAAAGAGGCTCATGTACATGCTTAAAATGTCAGCCTTGATGTATCGGCATATCAGTGCATTACAATTTCACTTTGTCATTAACTTGTGATGTATGACTTCATTTTTTCAGAAACTAATTCCTGAAATGCAGAAACTATTCTCCACTAAGAACGAGAGTAATGTACTGAAGCTGTGGCCTTTGTTTGTCAAGCTTCTAGGCAAGGTAAGACTCGCACCAGAGGGTTGCCATTATTTTATTGCACTGAAGATATGTCAGTGGAAAGTGGAGATTAAACTTGCCATACTTGTCTCTGTTCAGTTGCTCCACAAAGGCGGTGCCTTCATAAACTCCCTGCTGTATCTAGAAGAGCTGGGCTTCCGCAGCTCTTCTCCCAGCATTAAGAAAATCGCCTTCATTGCCTGGAAGAGTCTCATTGACAACTTTGCTCTTAATCCTGGTAAGCTGACAACCTGATTATATAGCCTGATAAGTGTTTTTTGTTATTTGATGTAGTATAATATTCATTTTAAGTGGATGTGATCCTAAATTTTAACCGCAAAGCAACAGGTATTTTTTCTTGTTTAAAAACCGTGCCCTTCTCAGTTGTCCTAATTTTTTTGGGCAGAAATCCTCTGTAGCAGCAAGAGGTTGAAGCTGCTCATGCAACCCCTCAGCTCCATTTCTGTAAGGACTGAATCTCTGTTACTCACCAAATTAGAGGTCTGGTGGTACCTGGTAGTCAAACTGGGGCCCAACTTGGCTGCTAATTTTGATCAGGTAAGCAGAGTAATGCAGCAAGAGGATACGTTTTATCTACATTTTCTATGGCTTACTCAATTTCTTGGACAAAGATTAAGCCTAGTACAGGACAAAACAGCATTATGGCCTCTGAGCACATCAAATTGACTTGGACTCCTCTAAATGCCCAAAATTGGACCAAACTCCGCCCACTTTTCACAGTCATCTCTGTCTGATTTATTCTGTGGTCCAGTTAATTCATGTGTTTTGAAAACAAAACATTCCTAGCTGGTATGTTCTTTTTTTCCAGTAGGAAAATAAATAGAAGTTGTGTATAGAAAGATTAACAGAAAAATGTATTTCCTGTTAAGAATGTTTACTTAGTCAAATTACATGTTTTGTTTTACTAAGAACACATTCTGATTGTAAACTTTTGCACTCGGCTGCAAAATACATCTTTTGAATGGTGCCACAAACCCCACCCAAATACAGTATGGTATACAGTACTGGTATAGTGCAGAACTGAATTCAGTTTATTTTAAAATAACATTTAAGCTTAGTCCTTGTCCAGAAACCTAGCCTTTAATCGAAAGTTTGGTTTTGAACTATTATGTATACTAAACTCTCATGTCTCAGGTTGCTGTACCACTCCTGCATAGTGCAATTTCTCCAGATGCTTCATTGCAAGCCCCAGCCACTCCTGCTAGAGGCAGTAACCAGAGCAATAGCCTTGCTTTAAACACCCCAAAATCAGGTAGAAAGAACTACATGAATTAGCTGTTTTTAAATGTTTTGCGTGCCAAATAACTTCTGTTTTCCCTTGTATCCTGTAACTTTTTTCCTGTTTCTTTTTCATCCCTGAATTCATCTCAGGTGTTCCCTCGTGTAGCAGTCCAGGTGCTACCCCTCGTAGCCTCAGCAGCAGCATGAGTTTGCCTCAGTCTTACTCTTCCATCCAGCTGCTGGGCCTTGAAATGCTGCTGCACTACTTCCTGGGTTCAGATGCCACTTCTGCTGCTACTGAGAACAAACTACAGCTCAGCCTTGGTAATATTGATATGTTATATCTGTGTCCTTATTTTAGAAGGAATATGATCTGATCATATAGAAGATGCATTTTGTGTTATTTGTTTTTAAATTTTTTAGAGCCTCTGACACACAACATTCTAAGCAGCCATTCTTTCTTCAGCAAGCACTCCTCTACTTTCATCTCGGTTGTTAAAAATGGCTTCATTGCCGTGGGAAAGGAAGCTCCAGGTACTGTTCTTGCTCATTAATATTAGAAAAAAAGTTCACTGGGCAATGCTCTCCCATCACAAGGGGACTAGGAGACCCACCTGGTGAGGCTCCGACCCCTTGTGGCCAGAGAGAGCACAATTGGCTTCACTCTCTCGGGGTTGGTTGGCCGTCCAGCTGCCCCTTCACTCACTCAGTTCAAGACTTTCCAGCAAGTGCACATGACATCCGATGTAGCAGAAATGGCAGAGAACGTTCTCCAGAATGCTACAAGCCACATTGTGGATGCTGGGATTTTATTTATTTGACCATCAAATATTTCCAGATGCTCCAAAGCTTGCATTAGGAAGAGTAGACATGCCTAAACAGCATGTTTAACCAAATCAAATTAAGTGCTAACCAAACTATGCTTTTATTTAAAATAGAGATGTTCACAGTCCCATCATTAATCACCAGATGACTTGGAATTAACTATCTGTAAAATTGCTTTGCTAGGCATCTGTGTCTCTGGGGATTATCACTGTAATGCAACACTAACCATTTTTACAGCAACACAAACCATTGCCTCTTGGTCTTACTGCATTTTTTACCCTTTTTTTTAAAGCTTAGAAGATTATTTGAGACATTCTGAATTTGTTAAAATTCTGTGTACATTGGGAGAGGTTCTATTTTAGGAGACTGCATACGTATGTACTGTTTTGGTTCTAGAACTGTGTATATAACCAACCAATTTCCTTTGTGTCATGTTTCTTCTTTTAGAAGCACTACTTAGTCTCATTTGGAATAGACTGGTTAATCTGGTCAGTGCATCTATAGAAACTGGTAAGTGCATGGAGTAACTTGCGTCCCTTACATGCTTACTCTAGTGTGTTTCGTTGCTGACTGGTCTTATGTCTCTGTTTTGCATGGTTCTTTCATTTCCAGCTGGAAATAAGAAGGAGAGACAGGGTTCTGAGGTACTTACACTCCTCCTGCAGGCTCTGCAATCCATCCTGTCCTCTGAAGCCCTGCCAGCTCCGAGAGCTCTGGTGAGTTACTCCATATATTTAAATAAACGACACACTCCTGCCTTAGGTTCTGCTGTTTGGAGGCTTCTGATAGTTCTGCCCATGATCTGCTCCTAGATTGTCATAAAATTTGCTTTTTTGCCTTTTCTACTTCACTTGTTCTTGACATTAAAAACATTTTCTGTTATATTTACGTACAGTTAAAGTTACGTACGTCTTTGTTGCAGGCTTTGTTAGAAGCCACAGTGAAAGGCATACCTCAGAAAGTGCTTGGATCAGCTGCTTATCAAGTAGCCAACATGGACGTCTTAAATGTGAGCTTAAGGCTGGTTAGGGGATGTGGGGAGTTTGTTTGTAAGCAACAGTTTTAGGGAAGCTGTAAAGAAAATATAATTAATTATTTTTGTTTCTTCCCTAGGGTACCCCAGCACTTTTCCTGATACTCCTCTTCTACGACAGCAGCTTTCTCTCATCATTTGTAGCTGACGAGAGGTGAAGGGCTTACCTCACTTTTTTTTTAAAAATCCTGCCTAAGTCGGGATTGGAATAAAACAGTGGAACAGGGAAGTTTTCAAAATTGTTAGAATTTTGATATTTTTCTTGTATTTTTATCAAGGTTATTTGGTTGTAATAATAATAATACATTTTATTTGAAAAGCGCCTTTCAAAACACTCAAGGACACCGTACACAGTAAAATGATCAAAAGAACAAGCATAAAAGCAGACAATTTACAGAGTCTACTAAAACAGGGGATTGTGCTGAGTAGGCTATTCTGAACAGGTGAGTTTTGAGCCTAGATTTAAAAAGAGGGAAAGAAGTGATGTTTCTTATGTCAGGAGGTAGAGAATTCCAAAGCCGAGGGGCAGAGCAGCTGAAGGCCCTGCTCCCCATGGTGACAAGACGGAAGGAAGGGACAGAGAGAGAGAGAGAGAGAGACTAATCAGTGTTAATCACTAAGGTCACTAAGGTTTGTAGTATTAATAACTGTCCTAATCTCTGTTCAAACACAACTTTTGTCATTTGGCAGGTTTTTCCTGTGCCTTGAGACCCTAGTCAGTTGTGGTCTCTGTGGACCCACATCTCCTCTAACATTTGGGGAAGCAGTTTTGGGGGCGATCAGTCGTAGTGTGGAAGCTGTGGGAACAAAAGAGCATTTGTGGCGAATGTGGAGTGTGATTGTTAATCCTCTGACTGATACCATAACACAGGTTTGTAGTTCTCTAAGAGCCTGAAGTGATCACAGCTTATATTTAAACAGTATTTATATTTGATCTTTTATGATTTTTTAAAATCTTCCTCTTGCAGACAAATGAGGTCAACCAAGGAGATGCTCTGGAGCATAACTTCAGTGCAATTCACTGTGCCTTGATGTTCCCCATTACCCACCTTTTATATGGTTCAGCTCTTCCACAGGTCAGGGGTCAGGTGTTGTGCGATTGTCAAGATCTTTTAACTGGTTCTTTGGTCAGCTGTAATGAATTCTTTATCGCTTCTTTTTCTGCCGTAGATGACACAGAAGTCTATGCTGAGCACATGGTCTCGGCTTTACAAGGCTTTTGGTCGTTGTTCAGCTCTGGTGGCCACAGCAGAGGAGAATATATGCTGTGAGGAGTTGTGTGCCAAAATTTCAGCTACCCTGGATACCCATGCCCTGAAGGTGAACAGCCACATCACTGTTGATTTATTTGTATTCTGTACCTCTTTAGATTTTAGTTGTTTTTTTAATGCATGTCTTAGGTAATTTTTTTCTCCTTATTTTTCCAATTTTCAGAATTTGTGCACTCTTGATGCAATGGCAAATATGTTGCTCTCCATAATCGAGAGTGTGGATTTCTCTCCGTTTACCGCTCAGTTTCAGCAGAAGATGAAATGTAAGTTGCTGTTTTATTTTGAATTGTAAAGGCACTGCTCAGTAATGGCTTGTTGATTTGACGGTGAACAATTTCTTCCTTAGCCCCACACACTCCACTGGGTTGGGTCAGGAAGAGGAGCAAAGCTTTGGGCAATCTCACAAGCTTTCATGTCCTCTTGGTGCAGTCTTTGGAGGCGTTTGTGGATTTAAACTCTTCAGAAGAGGACAGTATAGTCTTAAGTGGCCTTGGTGTCATGCTCTTCTCCATCGTGTCTACTCTTTTCGCGAATCTTGCATTACCCACAGTTATCCAAGAGTCCTTGTCTTCTCTCACCGAACCTCTTGCACTTGTTTATGGGCAATTAGGAAGGTGAGTGTAAAATGTTTTGTCTTATACTGGTTTAAAAGAAAAAACAAATCTGAAATGGAATACCTGAATTAACTTTTCTATTTTTGTCGATGTAGCTCAGAAGGTGAACAGTTGAAGTCCCAATCCGTTTTAGGATCCAAGGTAATTACAGCTCATTTGTTTATTCTGAACATTAAGTACCCAGTGGGTACCTTTTTAATTTTAGGTTTTGTTCTCATCACTTGCTTCCTCAGTTGGAGAAGCTATTGGGGGAAATTCTTGGCTGCCTCCAGACACGTTCTGCGCTGCAATATGATGATGAGCTGTTGACCGTATTGTCCCCTTTGCTCTGCGTCCTTTTCCCGCACAAAAGCAAGCAGATCCGTTCCGTTGTCACTCAGTTCTGGAATGCCACTTTTGGAAATGCACTTGTACTAACTTACACTGAAGAGCTCAAGTTAGTGTTTTTGTTTTTATATTTTCATAATCATCAATATTTCAGTTTTTCAAATACACAATTTCCAAGAAGAATGCTATTTTATTTGAAAGTTGTTACATCTGTTATATGCATCTTGGCATAGATTTATTTACCAAATGAGATGTTTTTGGTAGGTCTGTGTTAAGTCAAGCTAAACAGAAGGCTCCTTTAATTTTACCTGGTTTTCAAGCGGTTGAAAACTCAGAAGATTTCAGTGGACAGTGTTCAGTGAGTTCTTAAATCTTGCTTGCAATTTAATGTTTTTAAGTGGTGGTACATAGCTATTTCAGCTGAATAGTAAATATTTTTCCCATCAGAGTGAGTGTTCACAGCTTGACACTGAAATCAGTGGGATGAAGATGACCTCAGCAGGGAAGAGGGAATCCTTGCTAGCCAAAGCTGTAGAACTGAAGGAAAGGGGCCTTGGGACTTCCAAGCCTGTATCGGTAAGTAGATACAAGCATATAACTCTGTTTTGTGTTCCTGACAGCAGTATGTTTGACTGATGATTGATATTTCTAGGTGAAACTAGATTTTGGATCTCCCAAACCTCCACAAAGAAAAGTTCTTGAGGAGGAAGCATCAGTGGATTTTGTTTTTATCCCACCTGAGACGAAGGAGAGAGTCTTGACTGAACATCAGAAAGAGGTGAAAAGGACTAAACGGTAAGTCTGTAAGCATACCAGACGGAGCACAGAGATTTAGTTCTAACGCACAGCCAGTGTACATTCATGTACCTTATTTTTTTTTTTTTTTAAAACCCCCCCTCCTCTAGAGATGATATCCCTGCCATGTACAATAACTTGGATGCCTCTTTGGATACTACAGTGTTTTCCCAGTACACACAGAGCCAAGAGGAATTAACGTATGTGCTGATAATTTTCACTAGCCAGATATTTCTGTGGGTCAGTGTTGCTTTTTTTTTCTTACTAAATATATTTCTTATATTTAGGGACAAATTGCCAACGGATAAACAACTTGAAACTGAAGGAGTGAATGCGGTTGAAACTGCGGTAGGAGTATTTTTGATTGGCATAAGATGCATTTTTCATGTATCTGCCTGAACAGTGAAAACGTTAAAGTTTTAATGCTTCCTATTTCCACAGGATTTAAAAAGTGAGGAATTGTGTGTTAATGATGCTAAAGAAAGCCAAGATGAAACTTGTCCAGAGAAAGATGTAACGCATGATGCTAATCCAGCAACTGAGATGGCGTTACCCGAAGACGTTTCAGTGGCGGATGAGAGTGGGCATGAGGACTCTGCTAAAACAGAACATAGCCCGAATGTTTCAGGTTCTTCTGACGTGATCTCTGGTACACCACCAAAACCTAATAGCCGACGTCAGTCCTTCATCACCTTGGAGAAATATGTAGAAGGAAGACCATCCAGTCCCAAGTGTGTTACAAAATTTACTGGTCCACTTACTAGGACTTCCTGTAGTCAGGACTCTCCAAAGTTACAACAGTTGACTCCAGATGCCTCTTTTAACTCTCAGCCAGAATCTGGTAAAGACGCTGTTCAAGCATCTCAGCATTCTTCTAACCAGACTGAGACAAAATTGGAAACAAATATAAAGGAATCCGCAAATGAGGTCAAATCAATTAATGGTTCCACTGAAGCCACAGAAGAGGAAGATGATGTAATTCCAGACACACAGACCCAAGTTCTGAATGAACTTGATGAGGGTAAATCTAATTTAGAGGTGCAAACTGAAATGACATCCATTGAGCAGGATTCAGAGACTCTTACTCCTGCACAAGATTCAAGTCAGGTTGAACCACGAAGGTCAGGCAGACGCAGGAGTAAACCTGTCCGACCAGGAGAGGATTTTGTAGAACAAGTCTCAAAAAACAAACAGCAGAAAAAGGATTCAGTAAATGAGTCTCCTTTGGTTGATTCACCAAAGCCTTCATCTCCTGAGCAAACAGACAATATTTTGCCTGGCAAGAGAAGAAGTAAAATGCCTGAAGAGAACAAGGATGAAAGTGGTAGATCACATACTGGTGACCTTAAAGGACATCATAGCCAGACGGATTTACAAAGATCAGCAGCAGCTACAACTACAAACTCCTCAAAAGGAAGAAGTAGCAGAGGTAAGAGTAAAGAACTCAGCCAGACAGAAACTTCTGCTGAAAATCAGTCACCAAGTCAAACCGACACGGAGTCTCCTCTTAGTCAGTCAGAGAGCCCAGCACACAGGCCTGTAAGGCGGACCAGAATGTCTGTTACCAAGCTTGAAAACTCAGGCTCCCAAAATGATTCTCCAGAAACCTTGACAAAGAAACCTGCAGATGCGCAATTATCTGACAGTGGGTCTGAAAGCCAGTCTCCTGGCAGACCAAAAAGAACAAGGAGGGCTGAGGCAACTGATAAACAAAAAGATAAGCCGGTCAATGGAAATGAGCAGTCTGATTCTCAGACCTTAATGCCTTCAAAGGGCAGAGTGGGAAGACGAAAGAGGTCTGAGAAAGAGATGAATGCCAGCAGAGACACCACTCCTTTGGATTCCATCAATTCAGAAAGCATAAAGACTGAGGAGGTTAGGGAGGTCCAAGGCACACAGGGACGTGGGAAATACAATACTCGCCGGTCATCTCAAGGCTTGTTGACGGCTGAGAACTCGGAGTCTGATAGTTCTGATGCTAGAGAAGGCCAGAGATCTAAAAAGCCTAGAGGATCCAAGTCATTGGCTTCTGGGGTTGGGCCAAGCACAACACATGAAAGTGTCCCTGAGACTACACTAGACAAGGACAATGGAGATCCAATTGAAATGCCTAAGAAAGAGCTAACGGCCTGTTTAGATGTTAGCATGCTGCATGAGGACAAAGTGGCGGACAAAGCAGCTGAAGTACCAGAAATGGAACATGACACAGTTAATGCAAAATCACCTGAGAAAAAAAGTGATGATGAATTACCTGTGGAAGTAGAATCCAGTAAGGAATTGAGTACAGTTCCTGAAAGAAGCATTCCAGAGGAAGGAGAACCAGCAGCGTTACAGAATAGCCTAGTGCTACCTGAAAAAGTGGCTTTAAAAACACCTGAATTTCACAAATGTCCACATTCTAAAAGAGGTCGTGGGCGCAGGCGCTCTGCCAATTGTAACTGCTTTCAAGCCCATACAAACACTCAAGAAAATGTTTCTGGTGAATCTCAAGATAAGGCTCCCCCTGAAACCAACAGTTTGCCATCTGAATTTGAACTGAGCAACGTAAAGCCTACTGTAATTGAAAAAGAGTGTGTGACACCTCCAGAATGTCCTGTGGCTAGTGAAGTTCAGAGTTCAGCACCCTCACCTAACTTGGCAGATAAGGAAGTGCTTGCTGAAAGCCCAGTGAAAGAGAGTAATGTGTCAGAGTTGGAGTTGTCTGACAAAAAGGAAGGTACAATCCAAGCAGAGGAAGACCAAGACAAGAATGCAGATGCTTCTAAGAGTAATGACCAAGAAGAGGAACAAGGTAACAGTGCCTCAGACACTTTTGGCCAAGCACAGAGTTCAAGTCCTGAAGATGATTTAAAGACTGAATGTCAAGAACAGCCTGGATCTCCTGACAGCCAGAATAATACAGCTGATGTATCTGTAAATGAAACTGGAGACAAGCTAATGCCAGAGAAAGAAGAAATGTATGAAAGTGGTAATGGTAGTGTTCCCCTAAAAGAGGAAACTGAAGTAGATGCTTGTCCTTTAGATGGCGTTGAAGAAGAAACACAGATTGACAGAGATGTTCAACCTGTGGTTGATCTGGAGAGTGCGGCATCAGTTCCTGAACAGATTACTTCATCAGAAACATGTTTAGACTCCCCACCTAAGCAGGAATCCTCAGATGTTCATTGTGGAAACCAAGAAGTGGCACAGAGTCCTAGTTGTGCAACCCGTGGTGTTTGGTCACCGTCAGCTTCTCCATCTACAAGCATTCTCAAGAAAGGACAGAAGAGGCAATTCGAAGAAGATACGCCATCACCTCTTCTCAAGGTAGTAATGTCTTTTAATATTGGAATTCTGCATGCTGCCCATTTTGATATTAAATGAAATTGTGTGGTGTTTGTTTTTTTTTGTTTTTTTTTGCTGCCTCAGTCCAGACGGGTGTCCTTTGCTAATCCAATTTACCAGCAGGAATTGGCTGATGACATCGACCGTCGCAGTCCAGTAATACGGACGAGCTCCCCAAGGTCAAAAACCATTGGACAACCCAAGGTAGAGTATTAAAAAATAAGTTAGTTCATTAAATTTCTATATGAAAGTTTACTGATTTGTATATTTAAATTCAAATGTTTTTGCAGTATATTACAACACCAACCAAAGGCCTTTTAACATTCAGTCCCCGTAACCTTCACAGTCCAGGATACAAGAGTTCAAAGAAATGCCTGGTACGTTTTTCCTATTTCCTGAATTCCATCTCTCCCCTCCCTACTGCAGACCTACCAACTTGTATGCATTTTGTGTAGCAGGCACACATTTTACACCACAGTACAATTTGTTGCTTTAACGTATGCAAGAACAGTTGGTCATGCTAACTCTTATTGCTGACTGCTGTTTCCGTCTGCAGCAGGAGGGGAGGAGCTGCATGCACAGCTCATGGCGCCTTGTGAATGTCTCACTCACACACACACACACACACACACACACCCTTGAGACAAGAAAAGCGAAGGTTGGAGAGGAGCAATATGCACGTTACTCGCAACTGACCCATTACTGTTTCCCCTTTTGCACTGCACTGCACTGGTGCCGGTGTTCTGATTGAAAACTGACAGCAGAGTCTATCGTTTCATGCTACCCTATCGAAAAATGCTACCTGTAAGTTTATACAGTTCATATACTTGAGCCAGATGAACACTGATGATGAGAAATATTCCTATTTCTCATCATCGGTGTGCGTGTGCATGTGCATGAGGGCTTTGCAGCACATCTTGTTGGGTAGCATGTTTTGACGGAACGCGAGTGTTCCGATACTGACTTCTTTACACAGTTAACAGACATCCACAAAAAATACTATGCCTAAGATGTATATCAGTTGTCTTAACAGTTCTATCTTAACGTCGAGATTTCTCCTGGTCTCAGAATTGTTAGCTCATGCTAAGGGTAGCGCACTTGGGTCACATCCACCAAGCGAGTGGGAGTCTGCATGGTACTCAGAATTCCCAAGGTTGGCAGGTCTGAGACGGTAGCAGGGAAGACATTTCATTTTCAACTGTCCAGACTTAATGGTGAATTATCTACACCAAAACCGATGATTTATCCACACCATCATTGTTTACTTTTGCAACAGATCTCTGAGATGAGTCAGGAGCCCCGGCCCATTCCAAAGGACTGTGTTTACCCTGCTCTGGTCGGATGCTCAACCCCTGTGGAGGCTGTTCTACCACAGATTTCTTCTCATATGTGGTAGGTCATAATGTAAACCATTAAAGTGAGTTTAAATGAAACTTAGATTTCCGCTTCATGTAACTTCAGCAAGAGCCAACAATAAATCCCAGTCCATGACCATATTTTATTACATGTTGATCATCGTACATGCATGTTCTATTGAGTCATTTTATATTTTTACTCTCCGTACTTAGGCCTCGAGCCCTTGGGCAACTTGTCCGTGCTAGGAATATCAAAACAGTTGGAGACCTAAGTGCTCTTACCCCCAGTGAAATCAAGCTTCTCCCCATTCGCTCACCTACCTTGTCAAATGTGAAGAAGGCACTGAAATTATACCATGAACAACAGGTACAGGAACAACAGATATGGAATTGCTGAACTGGTAAATTAAAATGTTCAGTTACTGACTTCTTTTTTGTTTCTATAAGCGAAAAGGCCGATCTGATGACCTGAAAGGCTTTGATGAAATGGAGAAGATGACCTCTGAACCTGAAGAGATGGATGTAGCTCAAAATCAAGAGGAGGAGCAAACTTCTGCAGAAACACAAGGTATTTCTAAAAGACTGCTGTTGTTTTTCTGTGTGATATAGGAAACGTGTGTATATACACTTTGTGAGCAAGCTTCTAGTATTCGTATGTTTACAATGAATTTCTGCTCTACAGAAGTAGTCCCTTCAGAGGAGACAGGTGACTCTACAGCTTCGGAGCAGAAGCAAGAAGCCCCAGTGCCCATGGAGTTGGTGTCGGATGTTGCTGCTTTGGGAGCTCGACTAACCCCAGAAGAACTCGGTCGCTGTTCGCCAAAAGAACTGGGTCTGATGCATGAACAGCTCAGTTGTATGATGAGAAGTATTGTGGATCAGCTTCAGTCACGTTTAGTCAACAGCCTTGAAGACAGTTTACTATGATGGCAACCCGAATCTTCACCCTGAGCCTTCTTAATGGATCATTACACTTCAGTGTTTTTATTTGTGCTTTGTAGTCATTCTTTTATCTTTTTATTCTTATGTATTTTAGCTGATTCTAGCTGAATTTTTGAAACACCTTCATGGAACAGCATGTGCTGGTTCCCCACCCCCCCAATTCGTGCCTCCAGTGGAGTGTGGAGTGATTGTGTCATAGTTTTATGGGACTTAAAAACAAAACAGGATGCAGAAGGCACTTTTTATATTAGGTTACTCTGTTCGAATAAAGGAGTACATAAACTGAATGTTTATTAACATGTATGGTGTAATGATGCATCTAATTTCCTAAACCAGAGATGTGGATTCACTTCTGTGTGAAACTGCAAAAGACTATCATACAGGAATACACTGACAACTTGGTGATGGTCAAAGCTTTGATGTAAAGTAACTAATTTTCTTTCTTTTTTTTTTACCAATCTGATCCCTAAGACATCAGTTTCTGAGGTCAGTGATGTTCAACATGGACTACCAACCTAGCATTCACAATCTTCATTGTTTTGTAAGACTCTGCACAAAACCAACATATTACAGAATGGTAAATTTCATTTATTGTACATAAAGTAAAATGAATAGATAGCACATGCATGCAGTGAAGAGAGCTCTGTGAATGTGTAGTTCAGCATTTCTGTGCTTTTTAACACTTCATTTGTTGTATGGCTCTCAGCCCCCTAGGGACTGGTTTGAGAACCAGAGGTGTAGAATGTGATGTAGTTTTTTTTCCAAATAAAGACTATTAACTATAATTGCTAAGCTGGAGTTACACTGCTTTGCAAAGAAGAGACTGTATTTATATATGGCTGTTCTGACTAAATTTACTAACTTCCTACATCTGTTCGGAAAATCAAAAGGACAGTTAATCTAGTGTTTACAAAATAACTACCACATTAACATCATTCATTTTCTGCCTTTGGTAGTCATCGTTCAGTAGGATTAAATTAAAGGCATAATTATATACAGATAAAATATCTGAGAAATACAGTACATGGGCATTTTATGAGAACCAAATTGATCGTTCTACGCGGAAATCTCCGGAAGTGTCGACATTCTTTTTTTCTTTTGCTTTTTTTCCATGGCAATTCATATTTTTTGTTTTTATTGGCTGCTGCCCTCACCGTTCCGCCGTGCACCGTCTCTCACACACCGGGGGTTCGTTTTTTAACCCATCTCCCCACGCCCGCAAATTCATGTAACAGCAGATACAGTATTTTATTTCGTACATTTTACTGTATCTTCATTACTAAAAAAGGCATTAAATTACTGTATTTACAAAAGAAAATACCTGTGTATGAATTACAGTGCAGTCTACCACAGTAATATGGGTATTTGCATTCTAGCACTGCAGGAGTTCATTGTAAAGTATGGATACGGTTTATCTTTACATTTTTGTTAAGGGTAATGTATTAAACTGTTTTTAAAATTAAAGTTAAAGTTTTGTAAGCATATTTGGGGGCATATTTAGGGTTTACACTATAAAAATAGGCTTTTCTAGACATTTTTTTTTCCCACCCAAAACACGATTTTTCACTGTACATGGGTGAATGTAGCCCCACTTTTACTGTACTTCACAAAGTGGGATTTTTGAGTTAGACATCTGAGCCTAAAGTTAAGAACCCTAAAACCACAATGCCCCAGGGCTACTTTCCCATTAGGCAGGCTTAGATTATCTAACAACTAATTCAATTTAATTTATATAGCGCTTTTTACAACCAGGTTGTCCAGGTCTGAGCGCCTAGTGAATAAGCCAAAGGCGACAGCGGCGAGGAAAAACTCCCTCAGCCGAAGGGAGGAACCAAGACTCAAAAGTGGAACCCGTCCTTCTCAGGTCAACCCAGAGAGACTAAGAAATCCTGCTGTGTGAAACGCCCCACCCGGTCCCTTGTTTTTCATTTACTGTTTGCGTTGCTACCACACGATTCATAAACATTCCAACACCTTCTTTATACAAGTCCCACATTCATGACAAGAGACAGCTTTATTGCAGAAGCGTGGTGTGCTTTATTAGCTACTGAGTCAAGTTATATGACTCTAACCCTAGACCTAGGGAATCGGAAGAAACAAAACACACATGCAGCTTGTGATCAGCCTTTAGCCAAGGAGGGAAGAGGTTTGTTTCTTAGAACTCTAAAGTACGTCTTTGTGTCTGAGGCCTTGGGTGGTATCTCCTCAAAGGTTGCAAGTTGGACTATTCCCTTTTTCATTTGACCTCTTTGGTATAAGTTTTGTTCAGTGTTTATGAAACATTGAATATATTCATGTTCTTTGTCTTTTCCTTCACAGAAAAATGAGCCCATCTCTTGTGCAAAAGTTTCAACACTAGAATCTCCAGGGAAGCCTTCCATAAAGTAAACTGAATCGGACTCGTCTGCAATATACAAAAATAATGGGCTTTCGTTTACTCGACTGTTAACACTAAGTTTGGAACATAAAAGTAATACTCTACAATGGTCTATCAAATACTCATGGACTGTATAATGGATGTCGGTTTCTGATGTCACATCCACGGAAGAAAGGGCGACACAGGCTGGAGCATAACTGCACATATTTTAATGTGAGCAACAGTAGCGTAACTATTCTAAGCCTAACCCGTCATTAACTAACAAGCTTCTGATCTAAATGCCTGAGATGTTTTAGCCCAGTGGATGTGTCATACTCCCACTTGTCTTTAGACTGCTTCCACATAGTTGGCTGGCAGCATGCCGGTCTTGCCCGTGCGCTGCACAGTGCCATACATCCAGCCCTCATCGATGGACTGCACGTTCACAATAACGTCTCCATCTTTGAAAGACACCTCATCGTTGTCAGCAGCAGCATAGTCATACATTGCACGTACGGTTTTCTGTAAAGACAAAAACAGAGCATTAAGGCCTTGAAGGAGACATACGTTATCACCTTTTCCCAATTCACTATAATTCTTGTGCTCTTCGAAAGTATTGAAGAAGTGACTTCAATTTTTGTCTTTGTATTATGTTTCGTTCTGTCATCTGTGAAGAATAACTCCTGTTGATTTTGTATATCCGTGATCCCTGCTGTCACTGGCTGCTTCAGTGGTTTTTGTGCAGAGCTCAGTTGTGGCCATCACAGAAACCATATTACATTTACATTTATTGCTTTTATCAGACACTTTTATCCAAAGCGACTTCTATTCCCTAACTACAGGGGACAGTCTCCCTTGAGCAACTTAGGGTTAAGGGTCTTGTTCAGGAAGGTAGAATTCGAACCTATGACCTCTTGGTCCAGAGGCAAGTATCTTATCCACTAGGCCACCATATATTCAGCTGTTTACGTTAAAAGACAGCCATGAAAACACATCTTATATAAGGGCATATCCTATCATTTCCCCCTATATTTCTATGCTTGTGTAGTTTATATATGCCAAAAATATACCATCTTTATCCCTTAGAATTAAGTTTCATGATAGTAAGTTTCATGGGCAGCTGGTGGCCTTGTGGTTAGGGCATTCACCCTGCGACCAGAAAGTCCCTTGTTCGATTCCCAAGACCGCTAGGCACCTCTGAGGTACCCTGAGCAAGGTACCGTCCCACACACTGCTCCCCGGGCAC
>JBBPDE010000002.1:12641460-12658271 GCA_037974605.1 Nannopetersius ansorgii
TTTCAGTAAATCATTTTCTGGAGGCAAATATCCCTGGAGTCAAATTGACCCCTGAGGGTGAAAAGTGTTAGTGAATTTGAGGAGAATAGGAGGATTAACTCCTATTTTTACGCATTCATTTTGCTGTATTCTGTTATTCTGTTGTAGTATTTAGGCGAGTGTATGTTTGTGTGTGAGCAGTAATGCTAACAATACAATGTTCTCATTTATAGTTCATTCATAATTCATTCAGCAGCGGACTACTTGTTTAATCAGCTAAATCTCAAATATAGTCAATAGTGTCAGTTCCAAAATGTATTAAGAGAATATTAGATTGTTTTTTTACGTACATGACTGTACTGGTCGAGCATCTTCTGACTGTGTGCCAGGTAAGGGGTCATGAATTTGGACGTGTCCACTTTCGCTCTCTTCCTGACCTTACGGACAGGAAGGCCCCCAGCTGCAGGCTACAGAAGGAAAATAAGCCAGTAAGCAATTAAACAAAGTATAGAAAGGGAGTCTGATATTACTTATGCAATGATAAAGGTTCTAATCAACTGGAATTAAACACAAGGCTAACAATTCACTCAAAAATAACTCAAAAAAGGTTTTAAATCACCTACTTTGAGAAAACTTACCTGAAACGATCAGTACAAGTCTTTACTAATACAAGCGGATGGTGTTAATCGATAGTGCTGACTTAGTCATATCATTCTACACTGTGCAAACGGTCATAAAAGCTTTATTCTTTCTCAAAGTGGTTATTTGCTGAAAGAGCCTTACAGCAACTGAGGACTGGCAGCATAATGAGCTCAATGAAGTAATGGAAAGCATGAACAATAAAAATGGATGAGGCTCTACACAAGCTTTCATCCACACAGATTAAAGCAACAAAGTATTAGACAACACATGCAAAAATAGCGTTCTTTTACAGTCCTTTACGTTCTAGGTATTAAAAGGGTACGTTTGTGGTAGAAAACATAAAAATACAAGGCAATTAAAAAATTTGGATAAATTCCACTGAAATGCTCCAAAATACTGTGATTTTTTTTTTTTTTTAGATAAAATGAAGCTAAGAACATAGACAGACTTCAGCTTAATTACTCTGAAATATTTTAGAGAATGCTGCTATTTAGCTGAAAAAGAGACAGTACAATAAAGGCAGTAAAAAAAAAGACAAAGAAATAATAAGGAACTAGTAGAACCAGAGCAAAAATATTTATTTATGGGCCAGAATTGTTTTTAATATTATTTCTTCCTGATTTACTTTCCTCCTTCAAAAGTTGCAGAGATATATAGTGTGTTTGCCACCGACTGTATTGTTTGGTAAAAAAAAATAGCTAGAACATGTTGATTTAGTGTAATTTAGATACAGTGTCTCACTACTCACCCCCCATTTTACCCAAATTAATTTTGGACATGTATATTTTTAAGGTGGCAATGTGGGGTAGGGGGTGAGAGGGCTGGTGATTGATTAACGCCCAATCAACACCAACCCCTCTAAGCCTTTCCCAGATCCATATAGGTCAACAAACCAGAAACGCATCACCCTCATGTTACCCATTAGCAAGTACTTTGGAGTTTGTACCGCTTACATAGAATTCAAGGGACTGTGAAAGAAAGCACTTCGGAAGAATTGCTTTATCAGCTTCCACAGTAGTTGCATAGAGACATGCCCTTTAATATTACTCAAGTGCTAGAATTTGTTGGAAAAATGTGCATGGCTGGATATAAGGGAGCATGGGGGCTATTTCACCAGATTCAGGACTGTCACATATTACATTATTAGATATAAAACCATCTAAATAAAAAAGGTTTGACTGATGTGTGGATTGTTAAACGAAGATGTTTGTTTAATAATCCACCGTCTCTTTGTGAGCAGACATTCATTGGCTTTGTTTCCTGAGTTTGGAAGTGATGAAAGTGGAATAACCCCCATGACATGCAGGAAAGTCAATATGGAATTAGCTGTGTCTCTTTCACCAGCGCACCCTGGAAGGAGCCCATTTACCTCTCCGACCTGAGACTGATGTGAGGTGAAGGAAGTGGTGGTGGTAGTGATGATCCCCTCACTCTCCTCATACTACAAATACAGGACAAACTCTGGCCTTTCAAAGTGAAGCTCACAGACACCAGGGACAGGGTAGAACAAAAGCGTGTGATACTTTTTCCAGCTCGGAAGGTCAATAAACTCAGGAATTGACCTATAAAGTAATGGGCTTCCAAAACCTAAAACGTTTTCTGAAATTCCATATTTAAATTCATTTTATTCAGACCATATAATGACCATATGAACGTCCTTTTTCATGACAAATTTCATGACAAATTTGACCCGAACAGCTTGCGAAAAAAAATTTGTATGAAATTCTGAGACAAAGGAGAGCAGACATTTCCATTTGATGTTAAAAAAAGAAGACGGAAATCAAAAAGTGTTTTGTTCCAGTCTGTACTGTGGTTTACTTGTGAATTAGAGGCATTAAGGAGCCCCCTTAGCACATTCTAATTATAATTACAATAACAATGCCAGTCTATTGTCTCCTGCAGGAACAGATTTGGAAAGAATAAATTAACATCAATCAAGTGACTTGTGCCGAAAAAAGGACGCCTTCCTATAATAGCCTGTCTGCTTTGACTGACTGAACCTTCTGTCTGTCAAATGCAGAGAACATCTAAGCACCTAGATGAACTCATGTCTATTACTGTTTGTAGCTAAAGTTATAGCCATGGTGACAAACTGAAACACTGGGTCAGAGAACAGATTCCAATATACCGTAAACATGTGACTGCACGCCACTAGTGGACATTTTTATTACTGGTACATTAGGCTTCGGCTGTAATATACGTTTCCCTGCCCAGTTTGTGAACAACTTACAAGCTGTTTATTACAACAGCCATCTCAGTGACTTCAGGATGTCCTAAATTGTGCATAACTGCCACTCAAACCATTATTTATTTGAAATATGGCTTTTTTTGTTAAGTGATTCTGCAGCAATCAGAATCCAAATGGGAACATATTCTCAGGGCTACTTACACACCATCCATATTCTCAAACAGCTTCATATTCTCAAAAAACAACCAGAGCTGGAAAAAGCACACAGGAGGAAGAGGCTTCTTCATTCAGACCTATGGGATTGTAGAGACACATAGAGTAGCTTTGATAGCCCTTCATACTCCCATCACACCACTCTGATCTGGTCTTTACCACAGATTTGTCTGTTTCTGTCTTCTGTCCTTTGCTGGTGTCTTTTTTCATAAGAACTCGTCCCCAATGCATTCTCTCAGTGTGACACTAATGGCTAGAAGACTACATGACTGTGATTTACAGTGTGGCTCGTCTCACTTGCCTTCCTGTGAGTCTACTGCAGATGCACACTGCTATATTTGTATCTCCTGCTAGAACGACCCTTTGCAAAGCTGAGGACTACAATTTCCCCAAATGGAGAAACTTAATCACACTTTTAACAGTAATTATCTATTAATCTGCAAGTTTAGCCACCTACCCAAACATTTACCTGAACTGAAGGGTCTACATAGTCCATAGAGTTAAAACGACTAACTACCAAAAAAAGGAATCAAGAAACAAAAAGAACCAGTACAGCTCATACATTCCATAGATCTGATGAAAGAAGCCATTTTGTATATTTATTTATGTTTAATAACTGTATGTCATTTGATGTCTTTGTGAAACCAGAGTGTATATAATTTTGTCTTCAGATCAAACAAGGTGATCTGAGAAATTTCTGCTTGATATATTAAAGGGGAATTATGTCTAGTTTATTGATTAAAAAAAAGTAAAGGTTAAACATAAAATACAAGTTAATGTATAAAGTTGTCATCCCCTATAAGATATCCACAGCAGAAATTGGGCAAAATATACTAGGCCAACTTTAAATTTATTTCACGAGGAAATAAAGAATTAAAGTGTCCACCTTCTGCTTTCACTTTAGCAGAATACTCTTACAACACCACAAATAGCCTACAGTAAGACAAGAATACAGCAGCACAAGGATACATGTACTTGAGCAAGGGTCCCTGGAAGCTTCAAGAAAAGCTACAGCAGATCAAAGAACTACATCATGAGACTGCAAGAAGTACTACAGCGGCTCTAAGAGGCTTATCATGAGAATGCGCATAAAACTAAAGTATGTTTTTTTCAGAAAGTAGATATAATTTGCATGTCTCCTTTGCAGCTGTAGCACTAAATGAAGCCTGCAGGGGGTCTTACCATGCCGAACAGAATGTAATCCCACTGTTAGTATAAAGGTTCCACAGCAAGCGTGAGAATATCATATCTAACAATGGTTACTTCCATTCAGGCTTCCATTCATTTCCACACTTCATCAGCAATAACCATCAAAAACCATCACAAATATAATCATATATAATTTTCTGCATGTTTTACACATAACCAGCGCACTGATGTTTCGTAAGGGCTTCAGAAACTGGACTGAATGTGATGGATACAAAGTGAATAACAAGGCGAAAACATAGAGCTTAAATGTTCAATTTTAAGGGGCGAACTACTACTGGGGATGTAAAGGAAGATACTTTATACATGGGTTATTTACTGCACTACTGGGAGGTTCTGAGAGCCCCATCTTGCTGGGAGGAGGTCATCTGAAATGAGACCCATTGCTAGTCATAGATGCCGGGGGAAGCTGAGACTGGACTGCTGACTATGGTGGTATTGGAATTCCCTATTCATAGGGCTTGCCAATGTACATGCAGGACCAGGGTGAAGACATGGACTAAGGGGCACCAAGATAACCTGAAGTCTAAACTTGAGATGAGCAAAAAGAATCACCTGGGGGTAAAACAGGAAGCTATTGAAAGTATAGCTCACTATGCATACAGGAATAGCAGATAACTGTGCTAACGATCTAATAAGAGGGTGTATCTTACCTCTTCCTCATACTCCTCCTCAAATTCGTCCGCATCCATCCTGGAACACTTTTAGCGGGTCTATGCAAGCAAATAAACAACTTTCAAGCCGAGTTTCATTTTGATAAATCCTAAACAGGTGTACTGGGATTAACATTTGTTTCACACTGAACCAATAAAACACTATATACTGGAAACAGGTCTTGGACTTTCTATTACACCCAATACATAACTAATGCAATTAAGAGTATTATAATGAATGAATAATGAAGTACATGCTGAAAAACAAATGTAATCATACCTGACCAAAGAAGGTTCTAGTAGTACTTCCAGGGGCCTTGCAGAACAAAAGGTTCCCACTTTCCATGTACTAGGGTCCCAAACTGATATTCCACTTAGCGTACTCCTGCAAACCTGGACACAGACAGAGATGTGTCACAATTGACTTTTCCCTGAACTACACAACAAGCCTAGGCGAAAAGAGACAAAAGAATACGTCTAGATTGTCTGTGTAAAGGTTTCTGCAGGCCTCAGTTGGTTAAAGGGTTTGACACCCAAGACCCCCAAAAGACCCTTGGCTCCTGGATGAAGCTTCGCGACAGCTGCTCCTAGACGCTCCAGCTATTTGTCATGTAAGTTAATGCCGCAACCTGATTGGCTGGCTTTGTTTAGCTAGCAGAGCTGCAATGCCTTCTGAGGCTGCAGGTTAAATATAGGACTGCCTACTAACTAGCCTTTTTTAGCACCTAACTAAAAGAACTTAATGCTTAAAAAAATATTTGTTTCCATTCATTTCATTGAACGGATAAAAACGTAAAGAAGATGGAAGGAAACTTTTGTCCAAAGTGGAGAGGTGCACCACATTGAGCTCCAAGATGCAGATGTACAGATTCCAGAGGGAAGTTCCAGGATCAAGACATTCACACTTTTGGAAGTTCTTGTGATGGTGCCCGGTCAGACCAGATGCAGCAGTGTTTCTTGGTTCACACTGTGGTTTAAGGACAGGCCCTCAGCATCACTTCCATCCAATGGCAAGCGAGTATAGAAAATCCAAGCAAGGAGGGCATGCAAAGCACACTGGAGAGGGAAAACTGAATTGCTGTTTGGTTGGTTGACTTTCTTTGCTTACCAGTGACTTTAAAGTTATAGCGTTTCCCAAGCTGCCAGAGCCTCCCCAACTCTTCCCTCCCGAGAAACGCTGGGCGACAGCTCTCAGCCACAGCCGCACTCCAGTTATCATGTGCCCCTGCCAGCCAATCAGAGGGCTGCTTTCTCAGGTTTCAACGGCTAAATATACTTTAGTGATGCCTTCAGAAAAGAGCACCTGTTCAGCAAATCCTGTACCACACATCTATGCAGGAAGAGCCAAGAAAATGAGGGAAAAAATGAAAACATAGACGACTTGTGTAGTGTAACGCAAGTACAGATGTTATCTGTGATGGAGATTATAGTCATGGAACTGTCAGTTTTTGAAAAGATGGGGTAAGGCTACACAAACAGATTCTATTCCATCAATACGGCCAGCAAAAACATCTGAGATCACTGGATAATGGCCAGGAGTAATGGTCTACTAAACTCGGGTCAAAGTCAGGTGGGTGACAAGAGGGAGTTCGAGTACCGACCCCTAAACCATAAACAATTACACATTCACATAACTGTGACTCATAAGAATGACTGATTAGACATAATTGGACCACAGAAGCAACATGCAAAGCATTTAATACATCACTCAGAACTTTTCCGTTTAATTACGTGTAAAATCTCACATTTCTGCTCATAGTTTCATTTAGGAAATTCAGAATAACAAACTTGAAAGTGTGAGGAAATGCTACTGACAGAGCACCTAAAAGAACCGCATTTTAAAAGCAAAGACGTTGTCAACCTCGGAATCAAATATTCCACAGCTTTGCATGACAGCAACATAGAACAGATACATTTTCTTCCTGTTTATGGAACAACTGCTGAGTTTGATTTAGCCAAAACAACTACAGATGGATGGTTATAGCTTTAGCTTTGGCTTTTATAGCTCACACAGTCTCACCAAATTCACACAGCAGATGCCAGTGCAGAGGAGTCACTCTTGTTTGGTTTGTGGCATTTGTTAAGGATGCCCCAAGCCTGTCTCATATTCCTTACTGGCCTTAGAGTAACAGTGATATTCCAATCTCCTCCACTAGAACAGTATTCAGGGTAAATAAAAAGTATCACAGACATTATTTTTAAATGCTTACTCAGAGGTTGTTGGGATTGGGTTGGTAACATGACTTAGGGAGAGTATCTCTTACGGATTAGACAGTTTAGCCCCTAACATTCAGATAGGGAGCAGCCCTGACCTACATCACCAGACCTCAGGTAACATTATGAAAGGAGTCTTGGCATTTTTTCTTCTTGCTGGAAGTGTTTCCACTCAGGGGTCTGCAGATCCCTCATGTTCTAGCACCTCAGCAGCAGTGCAGGGTGAATGACAGAGACAGCTGTGAGGATCTGGCCTCTCCTCTGGAGATCTGCCTTTCCCATTGACTCGCTCTCTTCCAGAATGCTGTAACATCAGCAAGCTGAAAGGAGGCAGACTAGGATCAAGGGTTTCACTTCTTATTCATCATGAGCCCTAAAGATCTTGGCAAAGCAGGTTTTCAAATGAAGATTAAACATTAGTCTAGAATGCAATGCGCTTAACTCCTATTAACACAAGCAAAAATATCGCCACTCTTATTTCTTTACTCACCCTGAGTCAAATGTATATTTGTATTTTTAGTTTATGTATGACTTTGTCAAAGCAAAGTGCAAACATGACTAACATCTCAAAAGTAGTGTAATGACATAAGCAAAGGACAGAGGTACACAAACATCTAAATGTAGTCACCAGAAAAAGCAGTAACTATGGAGGATTAAGCCTAACAGCTGCGGATGCATATTAAATGCCTTGGGTAATGTTTATTGATAACAATGAAATGGTCATCCGCAACATCGGAAAACAACTGCTTGCCAAAGCATTGAGGTAAGTGGGCTAAATAGAGCCAGACAGAGGAACAGAAACAAGGCATGTTTGCCAACAACCTCAAAGCATGACACAACAAGAAGCTGGGTCAGTTTACTGTGCGTATATGAGCCTGACGATCATACAGCTCTCAAATTTCAAAACCAGTGAAGAAGGATCATAAAATGACAACCAAGCTTGAAACAAACAGGAAACAAAGTAAATCTAAATCAACAGTCCCTGTAACTCAGGGATTCTCTTTATTCACTAGCTGGAAACTAGTGTACCTCCATTAGGTGTGTCTGGGAATGGCCAAAAAGTTTTCTTTGGAGCCATGTAATGGACCAATGGACCCATGATTTCAACACCCCCAGTCTCAACACATCCGACCAAGCTCTTATTAAAAGTCATTTGCCGAGAGCAATATGTTTAAACCCAAGAACCTTTAGGAACTCCTAAGATTGTGACTGAAATGGATCTCAACTCCATTGTTAGCACTGTGCTCTATAGAGTTGCATTCAACAAAATTGACTTAATAGTGACAAAATGCCCAATCATTAAACTTCTTATAACGAGATAACCAAACACATTTTGGATTTCAAATTAAAAATGTAAATTTTTGAGCAAAGAAATCTGCATAGATTTACCAGATGTTCAACAGCTGGCCTCTCAGTCTGAACTTTTAGCTGGACCTTCAGCAGAACTGTTCTCAGACAGTAGCTCCTGGGAACAACAAAAATACATTTTGTACAATTTTATACATATTTGATGTGATCAGACATAACATTGAAACCAGCTGCTCGGACTCCAAAAGACCTTTAAAGGTGTGCTGTAGTATCTGGAACCAAGGTGTTAGCAGCAGATCCATTAAGTCCTGTAGGAGGTGGGGCCTCCATGGATTAGTTTATCCAGCACATCCCACAGTTCGATTGGAAATTCAAAGTTTAAAGTTCCCATGACATGAAAATTTCACTTTATGAGATAGTTTAACATTAATACGAGTTCCCCTAGCCTGCCTATGGTCCTGCAGTGGCTAGAAATGGCGATAGGTGCAGAGTGCTTTGATCATTCTGCTCCGCCTTTGAGCGAATGACAGCTCAGATGGTTCTGGAATTTGGCCCTGTATGTCGTCATTCGGGGAAAGGTTTACCGCCTAGAGAATCCCCCCCCCCCTTAAAAATATCTCCACCGAGAGATGGAGATACTTAGATGCACAAATTAGCACAAATTTCTTTTTTGTTCCTTCAAGCGAGCCTCGGAAGAACCAGTGGGCTGAGTGTATTTTCTCTGAAAATGCTCTGACACAAGTGTTGTCTGCACCAAACATTTCGCCGAATTGGGGCAATACAGAGCTGGTCTTGCTGAACGGTTGAAAGTTAAGTCATCAGTACCAACTCTCCTTGGCTCAGCTACAAGCCCCGAACAAGTAAGTCAACTTAATGCTATACAATTTTGTTGTATTTGCTATATATGGTTACTTAGCTTTTTACTCTTAGAATGTGGTTGTAACATTAGCTCTGCAGCTAACAGCGCAGTTAGCAAGCTACGTCGCAAATGTAAAGGTAGATAGCATCGGGTATGTGGGAGTGGTGTGTGTGAATACACACATTACCTCGAGTGTTATTTGGGTTAATGTGTGCGTGATATCTGCCTTTCTCCTCATTGAAATGACTATGAATGAGCACCTCTGCAAACTAGGGTGATAAGGTGAACCTTGTCAAAGTTGTTCAAGTCCTCATGTTTGCCCGTTTTCCAGCTTCCAGCACTTCAACATCAATAACTGACTGTTCACTTGCTGTCCAACACGCCCAACCCCTTGACAGATACCTGCAGACCAGTCAGATCTCACTCGAATCTCACTTTTTCCTTACATATAAATGTTTTCCATCCGTTTATTTATGCTAATTGCAGAATTAATATGTATCATATATATTATTAAAGAAATATGCCCATATTTTATCCATCATATTTCAGCCTGTCTAAATAATAAAGTTCAGTTCTTTATTGTCTATACCTCTGAACATAATTGCTGTTTAACCTCCTGAATTCCTGTGCTTATAGGTTTTAAAACAAACAAAAAAAAACAAAAACTCAATTTTGGTCAATCCACTCACCGCCCCACTTCCTGCAACACACGACAGAAACAGTAAAAAATGATAGAACGGCTACATGATCTATGATGATGATCACCAAGTTTGCATACCCCATTGCAAATAAACAAACCACAGATATGACACAAAATAATGTTTATTTAATAGATGAACATGTTGGCTTGTATGTAAAACATACTGCAAACAAATTAACTTTATTTTAATCAACAGCATTTTAGCTCGATTAAGTAGAGAGAAAATTATGGAATCACTGTGTTGAAAAGAAGGATGGAATCCTTTTATAATTTGCAATTCTGAAAACAAATACTGCACAGGTCCAAAATGCAAATGAGTCTACGACAGAACAATTGGCTGAAAGAAACAGGCCAAACAAAAACCAGCACCAACACTTCAGCAAAAGAAAACAAAGGTCACAGAAGGCTAAAATGAAGTCATAAAGTGTGGATGACTGGATGACAGTGCTTTCCAGTGATAAATCATAAATGTTTGGTCAAGGAGAAGTTCTAATAAAACACATAATGAACTCCACGTCGAGTAATTCCATAATTTTTCATCTTGATCTGGAAGTAATGCCATAAACAGGTGTAATCTCGATTTATTTGAAATATGTTTTTATGCAGCCAGAGTATTTTGTACATATGCATATTATTAAATTCTCATTTTTTCTTTGTCCCACTATATGTTGTACAGTTATCTGTTTTCATGCCATTGCTACTTTGAAACTTTGCACTCAAGAATTTCACCCTCATGCGCTGTACCTGTGTGCCTGCGACACATGATGTGACAATAAAAGTGATTTGATTTCAGCTATTTGGCTCTGAAGCGACCATAAAACTAAATATTTAACTGAAGTTCATATTGAAGGTGATTGAAGAGAGACGGCAGCACACACGAGGAGTGCTCATCACCTACAATACATGAGTAAAAGTATTTGGACAAGGCTGTTTTTCAGGGTTTGGGGTAGGCCCCTTACTTTCAGTGGAGGGCCATCTTCAGCATACCAAGACATTTAGGACATTTTGCTTCCAACTTGAAGAGACTTTGGGAAGAACAGTTTCTATTCCAGCATGACCGTGCAATATTTGCACAAAGCCAGACACATTTGGAATAGTTTAGTGTAAAAAAACTTGACTTGCCCACCCAGAGCCCTGACCTCAACTCCATTCAACACCTTTGGGATGAACTGGAACGGAGATTGTGAGCCAGGCCTTCTCTTCCACTATCCGAGCCTGGACCTCATAAATGCTGTGCAGAATGAATGAGCACAAATTCCCACAGACTCCAAAATCTTGTGGAAAGCCTTCCAAGAGGAGTGGTAGCTGTTGTAGCTGTTAAAGTCCATGTTGGTGTAACAGGTGACCTAATACTTTTGTTCAAATAGTGTACATATGCAGAAAGAAAACACCTGTTTTGTCCATGACACTGGCAAGTTGAAACAGCAGTAGTGAACGAGTCATGTGATCTTCTGGAGATGAAATCGAAGCGGTACAGCGTGTAAAACAGTGCAAAACATATTTGGTAGAAGGTTTTCTAGGTACTTAGAACAACTGAAGTGATTACACTTGTGCATATTTCTTTTTTTACTCATCAATCAAATAATCTGCTTAACGGAATCGGCACCATATGAACTGCATAAAAATGCTGCACTCCCGTTTTAGAAATTAGATCAATAAACAAATAATAATGGAAATTACAAATACTAATCCTGGTAATTAAGAAATGACAAACTGGACCCTTTTGCTTTGTCACAGGAACTACATTTTACAGCTTGTATTGAAGAGATACCCCCTAGAGGTCAGAAATGGAAGTGTCAGAACAGTTGTCTCAACAAATGTTACCACCAAAAGGCACCTAACAAAAATAGATATTTCATGGGATTAAACTGCAGTCATGATGGCTAAAAACCACTTTATTTAGGTTTTTACATAAAGTGTAAAGTCTCTTCTTGCATGATGACTTTTGTCTGTTTTATGCCCTGGGAACTGAGGTTCAGACGCAGGCACAAGGTTAATGTAAATGCTGGACGGTACACACAGGGCAATACTACGTCAGGCAGTCAGGCGATACTGCAAGGCAACTCCAGGCAGAGTCCCACTCAACAACGCATCCTTTTAATCCAAGCTATCCTCTGCCTCTCTTCTTTTAGACTCTACAGGGCAACCGTGCAAGAAAACACTGAGTTTGAGTCCATGTGGTTTTACAAATCCTGACACACTTGAAAAGTTAGTTTAAAAGTTATTTGTTCACAGTTCAGGGAGCTGCAATAAATTAATCACACAAGTCCTGATGACCTCGCTGGGTCACCTTCACAGTGAGCGACAGGCAGCCTCCGTGCACGAAGGCGAAAGAGTGTGCACTCCTCAGGTCTGCTAGGGTCTGAGGTCATCTCACTCGCAGTCGAGACATCATCCACTCTAGTCCCTGACAAAGCCTGCCGAAGAAAACAAACAGACTTACTTATACTCTTATAACTCTAAATAATAGACTTGTCAAATTTCGATTTTACAAAAGAAAATTTAAATACACTTTAGATAATAATTATGTCATTTGTATCTAAAAATCAAGTTATGCATATTCTAGCAGCTTTATACAGTTCATTTCCAGGATTATTTTCTAGATTTCCAGCCACCGAATGTGTCTCTAGCAAATTTTCTTCTGTTTTGTAAAATCCTCAAAATGCATTAGAATCAACGGTTTAAAAATAATGACTGCAAGTTTGCATTCTTCCTAACCTTAAATAGCATATTATGGCAAAAAGGCCTAATTATCTTTGGAAAAAATATACCTATCCATTGAACACAATGATATTTCCTGAAAGCGGGTAAATCTGGTAATAGACAAGGGTTTTAGTTGTACACTCTCTTCAATAGTCTCCTTTTTAGTGATATACTGGTTAATAATTTCAATAGGGAACAAGTTTTGGAAGTGTAGCTGATGAATGAAAGACATGATATTTTTCACTTAAATCATTAAACTGTTATCATTCAGGAGTTTTTTTCTGTCTATACTCTTACCCTTCCCCTGTAAGTGCACAACAAGCCTGGATGTGCCATTGGTGGTCCTTTACAGAAGTGAGTTGAAGGCTCTGTGAGATTTCAGCCACCGTCATACAACCTTTCACATCTTGCTTATTGGCAAAAACCAACAAACCAGCCTTTTTAAGGTCCTAGAAAACAGAAAAAAAAGAGATTTTCAAAACAAAACCAAAGATGAAATCATTTCTAAGAAAGGTTTCTAGAAATATGGTGTAGAAAGCAAACAACAGTTAACACCAGACACCAAATTATAATTTCTTTAGGAGCATTTTTGAATGTGAGTTTGAATTGCAGTTAACATTCCATAAAGGCACTCACTTCATGAGCTAGCATTCTGTAGAGCTCCTCCCGTGTCACCGAGATCCTCTCCCTGTCTGTACTGTCCACCACAACTATCACAAACTGTAAAAACATGAGGACCACATTAGAGACAGAAAATGATCTTTATCTGCTGCCCAGTAAACAACAGGAACAAAAAAGCTAACCCGAAACAAACTAATGCACTTGTACTGAAAGAGGCTCAACAACCCTACCTCTGTGTTTGTGTAGTAGGTGTTCCAGGAGGAACGCAAAGATTCCTGGCCTCCAATGTCCCACATGAGGAAGTGAGTGTTGTTCACCACAATCTCCTCTACATTGCTGCCAATTGTGGGTGAGGTGTGTACCACTTCGTTCATAGAGCTGAGAACAACAAACGGCAGAAACAATCATACAAACTAAGTAATTATTTGTTTTATCACACCAAACATATAACCTGCCAAGGGTGAGGCATCTGCTTTGTATAAAAACTTGACCTAATCTGAAAATCAATTACTTCAACAGCTGAGTTTATATAAGAAAGTAAATGACAAGGCGTCTGTTTATTCACAGCACAATACATTTACATCTTCCAATGTACGCTGTAAATATACATTTACATTTCCTGCATAAAAGTGCACTTAATATCTTTTTGTTGTGCCATATTCTTTTAACTTTAAACACCACTAAAGAATTCTGGCACTGCCCAGTCCAGTTGTTTTGACAGTTTTTGTGTTTTTTTAATATTCAGCTTACAAATGAATCTATTTGATACATGTAGTACTTACAACTGATAGAGTATTGTTGTCTTCCCTGCATTGTCCAGGCCAACAATGATTACTTTATGCTCTAAACAACACAAAATGAAAAATGTGATAAGAAATACTTAATTATGTTTCATTACTACAAGACACAAACACAACAAGACACAAACATTTAAGTCACTGCAAGTATATGAGCACACATCATGCATAATAAACAATAACAAATAACTACGAGAATACATCAACTGCAAGTTCAGAGCAGCAAAGATAGCAAAAATAAACAGGGTCTTTTCCCATACAAGGACTTCAGAATGTGGAGTCCACAACTAGGCTGAGAAAATGACCCACAGTGTCACAAATATACATTTTGGCCATTACAAGTACAGCTAACATAGTAGTAGTTTCTTTCTCAGGCACGCAAGGCTATGCAACAGCTGTGAATGTGGAACAAAACCAAACCGCATTTTTAGGTTAAACAGTAAGAATGCCAACCTGCTTCCTTAAAAGGAAAAAACAAACACAAAGCCATCTGTATACAACACTACTGATGCTGCTTCCAGGCACAGGCAGATGAAAAGTAATCTGACAGTAGCAGTGAGTGTTATGGCAAAAATGTATATAATAGTACACTTAAGATTTTAGGTTTGATTTCAATACATACTGCATGCACAATAATAAGGGAAATGAGTATTCTGACTTCCTTATTTCTATGCACATTTACCAACTCCAGACTATATAAACTTGATTGTTGATTGGATTTAAACATTAAGCAACTTCCTCCGGGATCAATAAAGTTTTGTGATTCTGATTTTCAGATTATATATATTAGCCTATAGAGGGAGGGTATGGCCTACGACAGTGATGTCATTTTGGTGTTGGTTGAAACACACCCTAGCATAAGTCACTTATCTATCCTAACACAGTTATCACACAGTCTCTATCATCAAGAACTTGACTAACACAACTAAGCCACAGAAACAATACATAAATATACTGTACTTGTACACTGTACTGTAGTAACAGAAGACATGAGGGGACGCCAAATCCCTCACTGATACGTCGCGTTACTGTGTATTTTTCCGCCACACAAAACCAAATTAGTTTGCTCACGTAGTCCATACATACGACATTAATGGCATACGCGAAACGCAGCTGAATTTTTTACCGTTTTTATGGGAGTGCTGCATAGAGACAGTTGTAACCCAAGGACCCCCTGTAATTAAATGTGAAGTGAAAAAAAAAAAGCGAAGATCCCAAGAAGCCATTAGGCTCCAGTGTATTCCAGAACTGCAGCAAGTGTTAAGACACGGCCACAGTAAACAAGGATACAACATGACCACCACTGAATAAGATTCAAAAGTGTAAAAATTGGGCCAAGAAATATTTGAAGACATCCAAAGGTTTTATTTTCCAATGAAACAAGAGTGACTATCATTAAGAATGGGCTAGTTGGACCTTTTTTAGGGTTTGTGGTCTTGGTCACGATCTTTCTGTGGGACAGTGCTCCATCACATGTATCTAAGTATTCCACTGCTTGGCTAGCCAGCATCAAAGGCCTCAAAGATGACCTAATAATGACTCGGCCCCTCATCTCACCTGACATAAATCATACTGAGAACTTGTGGATCCTTCTCAAACATGAGATTTACAGTGGGTGCAGACAATACATCTCTCCAAGAAACATTTGAGAGGCTGCGGCTGCTGCTTCAGCAAAAGCTGATGGTGAACAGATCAAGAAACTGAGACACTTCATGGTTGGAAGACTCATGGCAGTTACTAAAAAGAAGAGTGGCTGTATTTTTTACTGAATACTTCTGAAAGACCCAAATTATATTTAATTATAATTTTATGTTACTTGTTTGTCATACTTGCTCTAAAACATTGGGAATAAACAGGAGTTGGGAAAAAGGTATGAATAATTGTACAAACCCTTTCCTTTGGTAAATATTCAAGTTTGCATTTCAGTAACATTTGAATTGGCCAAGAACATTTTATTTGACCAACTACAAAAAAAAATCCTGAGGACATACACTTAGCCCAATACATGTATATGCAGGGTATATCATGGTAGATTTTAAGGTTAACCTGTACGCTCGTATGCCATGACATTTTAGAATAATCAGATACAAGTTATGACAAAACTTATACCTTAACAAGAATTTCAACCAATAACCTGGATTTACCCACTGCCACGCACTTTAGATTAGGGGTGGGTGACATGGCACAAATATAATATTACTATACTCAGTTTTTATGATACACAATATTAGGGCTGGGCGATTTGGCCTAAAATCAAAATCTCGATTAATCGAATATTTTAACTCAATTTCTATTAATGAACGATTATTTTATTTATTTATTTTGCCCTCATAGTTCACTGACAAGTCGCTCCGTCGTCTCAACGTTTAAGCTCTCAGTGCTCGACATTTCGGGAGAATAATGTAACAACGGAGCGGGGTCACGTGACTCCACACGCGGTAGCGTTTTTAAAGGGAAAGTAATCGAAATAATCGGCCTGGAAAAATTGGATCGATTATAGCTTATGAACATCGATTTCAATTACTTTTCGATTAATCGCCCAGCCCTACACAATGTTAAAATATTTACTTTTGCTGTTGAATAAGTGAAAGTGATCATTCGGTCATGCGTGAACACACCACTGCACACGGTGTGAGCAGCACGAAATTCACCCCTCTGCATTTAACCCATTCACCAAGTGAAGCAGGGGGCAGCCAGGAACATGGCGCCCGGGGAGCAGTGTGTGGGA
>JBBPDE010000002.1:12681172-12692145 GCA_037974605.1 Nannopetersius ansorgii
TGAAACATTGTTCCTCCAGGACCATGCTGCAACACAAGAGCAGAACAGAACACAACACAAGTGCAAACAGGACAGAACAAGAGCAACAATACCCCTAAAGGAGACAGGACAAGACAAAGTGTAGTGCAAATGACAATGGCTACATCGAGGATAAGTGCAGTATTTGACCAGCACTTTATTCAAGCAGCAGAGATGTGCAAGGATGCAAATGTGCAAATGCAGGACATCAATAAATATGTCCAATTTTAGAACAGCAATAAATATGATTGTACAGTTTGTAGCAGCATAACAACCATGTAGCAGCACAAAAACCATGACAGAGCATGTTGTGTGTCCTGTAACATGGCAGAATTAGGGACACAATGTCAAACAAATGCTGCAGTGGGCACAGTGGTCATGCTGCTTGATTCAAACAGAGAATGAACATTAACTTTCTAAAAATGCCTTGATCTGCTGTATAAGCTTAAAAGGGAAACAATTTCCTCTAGTCACTGAGAAAAAAAGAGGATAAAAAAGGATTCTGATGTGAAGGGACAGTAATGAAGAGAGCCACTTTACACTCAGTGCAGGGCAGGCAGTCATTTCACTAATGGGAGTAATGGATTAACCAGAGGAGCACCGCTTACTACTTCTTTCAGTAATTAGTACAAATCGCCTGGCTTCAGGCCAGCCAAAAATAGTCTAAAGCAGATATAAGGGTCAAAGGTAGGAGTTATGAAATGCCACAGGCGAATCACTGTGGTATACATAGCAGTAATATGAGGTTTGCTTTGAATTTAGTAAATAAGATTCCTGTCAGAGAATGACAACCGTTTCAGATTGGAGATTGCAGAGAGAACATCAATTCTATTTTAAATGATAACACACGGGAAAGCCCGACATGATCAGGTGTTCAATTAAAATTTGAAGGCGGTTTAATTAAACTGGATCCACTGAAGCGCCTTTGGCTAAACCAGACTAATTTAAATACATTTGTAAGATAAAGCTTCAAAAAAATGCCACATTTATCTTTGAATCTTAATGTGCTGCATAAAAAAGGAAGCTTTATCTCAGTGGAAGACTAGACTGCCATTCACTCAGAAGCAGTGCCAATGTTTTCTTTAGCTGTGCGCAAAAACTGCTGACGTGTGAATGAACCCCCTTGATTAGCATAAGGAGCTCGGGTTAATGAGCATGTGGAGCGTAGCTCAGTTCGCACAGGGCTCACCTCGCTGTCTCTGCTTGTGACAGACAGGCAGATGCTCTTTTTCTCTTTTGAACTGAATTACTGTGGACACACAGGAACACACTGAGGAAGCCGAGTTATAATAGGCTTTTACAAAAGCTGCTACTATCACTCAGACCTGGAGTGACAGAAAGAGCGATTCCAGGAGCAGCCTGACTGGGAGAGAACAAGTACACATCAAACAAAAACAATGAATTAATTCATTGTCTTTTTCTGCTTTGGTTTCTCATCTATGCCAAAGTCCAGGGCAGAAATAGGCTGTTTTGATTGAAACAGAGCACCTGTGACTGAAAGCTGAAGGCAGTACTCTTTTGTTGTGTAGTTAATGTAGTTCTACCACAGGGCTGGTGTATGTATGTGTATGCTGAGCATGGAAAGAATCCCCAGAGCATCACCGTTGTCCAGCCATATGAACTTACCCCATTTTAATCAAGTCTCTGTGTGCACCTTTACTCGGCTTGCTTCAGGCTAAACTTCACTTGTTGCCCCCAAGTGTCTCTTTGTCTGTTGGTTTGTCCTTTGAGGTAAACTCACCATCCACAAAGTCAGACAGCTGAAGCCTCGAGCGTAAACATCTGCAAAAGAGGAGACAGGTCCATCAATATATGCTTCTAAAAATAATACGGTCAATTTGGAGACCTGTCTATGGCATGCTCTCAGAAATGTCTGTTTCTTACATGAAGAGCACAGCTTCAGTCCATGGTTCTTAAAAGAACCATTTCTGTACAAACATGAGTGTGAAGAACCTTTGTAAAGTCTGAAGAGCCTCCACATTGGCATAGCGCCCACACTATACTATTATAATACATTACTGATACATGGTGTCTATTTATTCATTTTTTTTGTAGTCATTAAATACATTACCCCCAGGATGAATAAAGTTTTATAATTCTGATTGCATCCTGGGCAATGGAAAAATGTTGTCTATGTCTACACAGCTGCTGAGGACAATAAAGTAACCTTGAACATTATATAAAGGTTCTTGGAAGAACCCTTAAACTGGTCTAGATTTTTCTTAAAATGTTTTTGCCATGGCATCAATCAAAAAACCCAACTGCATGAAAATACTGATAATGAGGACGAACACCACATCACTGTAATTCATCTGCATGCTAACAAGATGCACATGAATACAGTCACTTTTAATGAGTATTAGCTTTTCCGCTCTAATGACCGATTACATGAATAATAATATTGATCGATTTAATTTATGATAAGTAAACAGCCTGTATAATGCAGGAGGCAAGGCCCTCATAAACGTCAATAAGAGAAGACAGCACACTACATTCGAGCCGCTCTGCTCCCCGGCTCTGGAACTCACTACCACCTGACCTCAGAAACATCAATTCACTATTGGACTTTAAATCCACACTCAAAACCCATCTGTTCAAGCGTGCTTTCGCGCTCTGATTCTTATTTATTTATTTTTCTTGTCTGTAATTATTATTATTATTATAATTATTATTATTTCTGTTTTATTTTAATTTTCTTTACGGTTTGTAGCGCCTGTTTTATTGTACGGTGTCCTTGTGTGCCAGAAAGGCGCTTGCAAATAAATAAAATGTATTATTATTATTATTATTATTATTATTATTTGAATACAGAAATCAGAAAACAGCTAAACACTAAGGCAACAAATGACATGAAGCAACAACTCAAAGCTGCTGCCCTCAATCTGCAGTATGCATGGCATGGCCTATCTCTCATTTTATTCCCTGTGTACTTGATGTCTGCCACATTCTGTCTGCAGAGCAGATTGTAAAAAATGTGATGGAGGCTTCTGAATCCATGTCATTTTTCTCATTCCTTAGGGGGGGCAGCTCCTGACCTCGGCCAGATGGCTCTGGCCGACCAAGTGATTTAGTTTCTTTTTACACTATTTGCTCTTTCTCTCAGGCAGACAGGACAGGCACTGATATGGCAGAGTCAATGCCTGATGTTTAATAAATAACAATTGGCAGTGGTCTTTGGTGAGACAGATTGAAAGGACTCCTGATCACCAATACCATGAGTGTGGGAGACACTTTATGTCATGAATTCTGCAACTGGCAGCTTCCAAAACACCTTTGCATACATTATGCAAGACCAAATTGCGAGAGATGGTGTCAATCCAGTATCCAATATCGGGCCGACACAGACAGAAAATGCTAGGTCGGATATCTAAGCACACAAAGAACAAATCTAAACAAACGTAGCCTGAAATAAAAGAACCGTTTATAGTACAACCCATCAGTAAACTAAATAAAATGCTTCACATACTGCCGCTTGTAGCCACATGTAACATTAACATTCAATAAATAGCAACAATAGGTATTTTAGTTAGTTAAAATATAACTAACAATATTCTAATAAAATAAAGTTGGGTATGTCTTCCTGTAGGGCAGTGTTTGTTGGGAGGATTTTATGCAGAACACTTTAAAATCCAGTGCTTAAAATAAAAATAGCTAATTTAAAAAAATAGCCATTAAAAGGTCAATGATGTTAGACTGATGATGCCATTTGTACGGCTCTGTAAATGCAGAACAAGGAGTGAATCTTCCTATAACCTTCTCCCTGCACCCTCTCGGTCTTATGAAATATGAATAGTATCTAAGGCTTTTTCCACCTGCAGAGGGAAGCTGTGGACGTGTCACTAGCCTTCAGAGTCAGCCCTATATCCACAAACAGGTCAGCCTCATGTTGTTGCCAGAGCCTGACTGCTTGTGTGTTTACACCTCAGTCAACATGCCGAGGGTGTGTGGTAGTGTGTGAGAGACCCGTAGTCAAACAGCAACAGAAACAAAAGCAGAGAGGCGGTAAAGCACACCTTCTAAGCACTTACTACACATGCAGTAATGATGTGATAATGATAGGGCACCTCATTATAACACCTCTGCTAGTGCCTTTAAAGGCTCCCGAGGCATGCCGATTACATGAGAAAAACTTTCACACTCCACACACAGCCAACAACCACACATCAACTAGCATGTATCCCTCTCTTCTCCCGCACTCTAGTCAAGTCACGTCAAGTGAAGCTTTATCGTCACCACAGCCATATACATACAGCACACAGTAAGACGAAATATCCTCCTCCTGGACCATCGGTGCAATATACAACACAACACACTTGCAAAACAGACCAACATGAGGGTAAAAAAGGGGAAATTAATTCAAATCAAACCTATATATGTATAAATATATACACAGCAGGGAGAGTTATACAGACTTATAGATACAATATATAAGACCACATAGATATACAGAGGGTACTACATACAGTTCTATGTAGCTCTATAGTGTATAAGTCCATACTATTTTGGCATCAGATCAGGAAGCAATTTCTAAAGAAAAGAAAAGACCTTTCCCTCACTACCCCGAAACCCACCACACACAGTGCCTTTTACAGGGCATGTGGGATCTCTTCAAGTTTCCCCTAAGGGTCATTTAAGCCAAAGCAGTGTGGAAGCGCCACACGAGTGGTATTTTCTGAGGATGTTTCTCTGAAAGCGGACCGAAAAATGAGAGGTCGGAAGCTTTCTTGTCTCAGTGAATTCAGTGCATGAATGGAGCCTCACAGCAGGACTGTACTAGTGAGGTGAGGTGAGATGTGACTCACATCAAAGTCCAGGGCCCACAGTGCTCTCTCAAAGGTACAATATAACACACAATGATGGGCAGAATGGAAAATCATGCTCAGCTCTAAATCTCCAGCCACTTTTCAGCTGAAACACACAGTTGGTGGTCACACCACTCCAACCACTTCAGGCAGTTGTTTTCTAGATGAGCCATCAATTTGTGTCTCCATGAATCTCAGTGGTTTCCCAGAACGACTCCAATGGGACTAGGGGCAGATAAACAAAACCATAAAGGAGCTAATAGGAAAAGATGTTACGTTATGCTTTCACAAATGCAATTACAATTCCCTGTGTGTTATGAATAAACTTCCACTCAGTACAGATGATCAGACATTATTCTTATGACGACAGCTTATATGTTTTGCTGCCTTTGGGGGGCCAGGGTTAGTACCTATTGGCCATGTCGTCTAATCCTTATGATTCATTATCAAGCCTGATACCCAGGAAAGCTGTGGTAAATCCAGCCAATTATCGTTAACATTAACATTTATTATCTCCGATATTTTGAGGAAAGTATTATGCTAGTTTTGTCGTAATACAGATCAGCACTTGAAATGCCAAACGATCCATCAGCGGCTTTGAAGTCCTGCAAGGAAAAAACTGCAATATCTCTAAAGTACAAAAATGTGACAAACAGAAAGCACAACGAAAGCCCATATCTGGGTTTCACGGATTAAGATCACTTCTCGGAATGTTTCCAAGGCAGAGCTATCGAGCTGAGGGTGTTAAGAGTCAGACAGCGCAAGCTGCATAAGTAGATGCCGAGCTCCTAATGACCTGGAGAAACACTCAATTCCCTGTCAGCGTGGCACGAAGCGCTCTGACAACAGCAGGCAAGACCGAGGCAATTGTAGTGCTTCAAAGCCTGAGAAGACAGGCTCAGCACATTCCTGAGAGGAGTGAAGCCTCAAGTTTCTGGGTTGAACAGTATTCAACCTAGACAACCATGTTTAGCACACCTAGCGGTACACAGTTCAAATGCAGGGCGGTGAATGGAAATTAGTGCTGGATAGTACTGCTAAAAAGTATCACAGCATTTTCCAAAAATATGTTGTATCAAATATAAATGACATTTTGTTGTTTTTCCAGGTAAAATTAAGGCCACACCCTCTACAGAATTCTGCTTATTGCAAACGTTTTGAGACAGTTTACACTTGCATAATATTTTATTTTTGTCATCAACAATGCATGCAATTTGACCAAGGGTGCTCAAAAGATGCATATGACCGTATGAAGGTTTTGTCTGTGCTTTTTTGTGTTTACAAAGCCTCTATCGCATCATACAAATACATCTCTTACCTCGTCTTATTTTTTTTTTTTTTTTACATGAAAGGAAACTTTACAGAATACTGTAAACACCTGAAGTCATGGATATCTTCCAGGCATCCAAGAGAGTGCATCAAATATCATTAAAAACTAAAAACAAGGTTCTTAGCAATAGTGTCTTCTTCTATTTTGGCAATAATACACATTGTGTTAATGTCCCTAAAAGCCAGTGTCAGTGTATTTCAGTCTAGACGATGTACCACCAGGTTTTTCTCTGTATAGAATGAATGAATGAATGAATGGATGGTGGGTGTGTCACCTCTTGTAACCCGAGTCTGTAGTGCTGTCCGTGATGTTTCATGTTTCTTTGGTGTTAATGCTACTCATAAATAATAACGAAGGCAGATGAGGTGAGAAAACCATTGTTACCTCACAGAGTTTCCATAACCTGTCTGTTTATGCTGTTTTCTCATGCACTCAGGGTGACTACAGGGGAATGTGTACACTTCTGTTAGCTCCGTATATAAACCATAGAAATGTGCTTTGCCTTGATAAGATACTTTGGCAGGGAAAGGAGCTCATTGGGTGGGAGAAAAAAAAAATTAAAATGGCACTGGACCAATGTCTGCCTGTCCCCTTGTTGGTGGCAGTGTTTAATTAATGACTTTGCTGCCTCAATGCGATATCGTTACCACATGATTTCAGCCAGAAAAGCTGAGCGTGATATAAATAGCCATTCCTATTCCACGGAGTCCAGGCCTATCAGTGAAGAGGACCCAAGCCTCGCTGACATCTCTGCTACCGATTCTAATAAGGATTATAGATCTGTCTCTTGTAGACACGAAACGCTGGACGAACAACTGAAAATATCCTGCAGTTGAAGCACAAAAACAAATCTCCCATGATAATGTGATTGCTTTCGGCATTGCTTATATAATGCATAAGATGCCATGGAAACAGATCAAACTGTTCTGTGAAATGAATCTGTATCAGGGCCCTTTGTGATGTAACGTGTTGGCAAGCTGATTTCTGCATTGTGATGCGGTCGGAAATGAAGTGCTGTGATAATTACCTTTTAGACTAATGAATCAGCGAGCTGCAGCTACGCAGAAGGCTTTTACTCCCGAGTGAGATTGTTCAGACGAACATGATACCCAGATCCAGAAAGATAAGGAGGGTCAAATGCAAACAGGACACTCGGGGCACATCTGACCAGTGTATTTGTGTCACAAAGAGAGACAGACCTCTGCCCAGTGTGTTTCTGCATGTATTTGTGTTCAAAAAGAGAAAGAGAGCACTAATACTGGAAGAAACTGCACCAAGGACAAAGAAAGACAATCGGGGGAAAGGGGAGCATAGAATAGAAGGGTGGACTGATTTAGAGATAACCGGGAGAGAGCAGGGAGGAACAAGGAGGAGCGAAAGCATGAGCGCAAAAGATGGAGAGATGGAAAGAGGAGGAGAGACTAGGTAATCTCAGGAGGGCACCACTGTTGATAAACAAAGGTCTGGTAATAAGGCAGGATTGCACTAAGCAGCAGATGGCTAGATGACTCACTCATCAGAATGAGATTGAGAGACAGACATGTGAGACCGAGAGAATGAGAGAGGGAGAGAGAGAGTGAGCGAGAGAGGGAGAGACAGAGACAGAGAAAGAGTGAGCGGCACAGGGAGACAGATCATAAGAGAATCACAGATAGCGCTCATTTTTCCTCATTACAGTCGGATGTGAACTTACTGCGATAAGCTTGGCACTCAGTAAACCACACAGCCTCATGAAAATTCTGTTTCCAGACTTAGCAATAGACCCTGTTAAAACCCTATTAAGTCACCACCTGAGAACCACCATTTAATTTACATGCTGAACTTCACCTCCATCCTCATCCGTCAATGTTCGTTTAAACCCAACAGGAAAAAAAATCCTGCACCGTCATTTTAAAACTTGTTTTGTCCTGTTTTTATTTATTTTGTATGATTAGAAAACACCAGCTGCTCTTTACATTGTACGAATATCATATTTGTAGTTAGGAGCATTGTCTTCCTTCTATGAAGATACTTTCCTTAGAAATAAAATGATCTTCTGGAAATACAAGGTTTTGTTACAGTAGTGACAATATGGTTTCCATTACTCTTAATTGAGGTCATCAATTCTGGTCCCTAAGTCCAGCACAGGTTACTGATTTCCTTGCTCTATTGCACCAACTAAAGCTGCTAATCAGATGAGCTGAATCAGGCGTCCTGAAGCATGGAAATGACCAAACTGTGCCCGTCCTTCTGAATTGGAATTGATGACCCACCCTCTAAGGATTCAGGCAAATGTAGAAAACACAAGAACACACTGAATACTGAAGAAACTGTGTGTTTCAGCAGGCAGCTCTCTGCACCCGACCCTCTCACCTTTGCTTTAGGATGTCTCGGGGTCCTGCCTGTGGCAGAAATATCTCCGCTGTGCTGAGGCTTTATGTCAGCCCTGAAAATTATCAGCAGTGCGAATACACAAGATCCTCATACAACCCTATTTTCCCTCTTTCTCTCTCTCTCTCTCTCTCTCTCTCTCTCTCTCAAACACACACATATACACACACACACACACACACACTGGTCCTTTGTTGTTCTTAGAGACTAGAGATAGGATCAAAGCAGGGGAGCACCACGTGAAGGTGCCCTAGCTTTGCTGGGATCCAGTTGGCCAGTAATGGGCTTTCATTCGGGTGTGAGGAGGTGAGAGCAAGGAAGGAGAGAGGGGAGGGAAAGGGGGATTAGAAATGAGTAGACAGAGGGACGGACTGGAATTGATCAGTTGTCATCTCCATTGACCGCAGGCTACTGTGCCTTTCACCATAAAAAGCAAGGCTCAACCAGCTGAGAGGACTCTGTTTACCTCCTGCCACAATTATCTCCATGTGAAAATGCTTTATTCAAATACTGCACACAAAAAAGACACCAACGTCTCAGACAAATCAGAGTGACCATGAAAATACCACTGAAATATTAACAATCACTCTTACTAGTACAAGTGAGTAGTAAAATATAACATGAAATAATGCACTAAATCACCATTTAATGATTACTTTCAAGAGTTAGCTGGTTAGGTAGTAGTATGGTAGCGGTTGGCAAAATAAGTGGAAGATCATTGTCATTGCATTATTAAACCACTTTTTCAAATGATTTGAAAATTCTATCTTTCAACAGTAGCATAAAGGCCAAATACTCGGCATTCTTTACATTTCCATTCTTTTCATAACTGATGAATAAATCATACTTTGGTGCATAATAGACCACACACCTTTAAAAACTGGGTCTTTGCTAAAGAAAAAGGGCTCTTTATATATAAATGCAATGCATTTTATAATGGTTTAGTATAGCCGCATGGTTCACAATGTTTTTGTTTGTATGTTAAAACAGTTTATAATGTTTTTGCAAGGTCTGTTGGTTCTTTTCTATCAGAATCTTTGTATCAGCCATTTAAAGAACTACATCTATATAAATAGAATCAGAAAACGTTATTGATCCAGAAGGAAACTGCTTAAAATTTTCTGATACGGTTTATATCGTCACAGAACGTTTGTGGTAGCATATAGGAACTATAATACTGACTGTAAATTACATCACTGACTGTATTTTGCATGTATATTACAGATGGCTTTGGTCCAATAACCAATGTCGATATTCACTTGACACCAACAGAAAATGCTGGATTGAATATCAGAGAAAAAAATAACAGATCTGACCAGATTATAAAACAAAGTAGCTGAAGTAGGACAGAATTGCTTCTGGTGCAACACAGTGTAAAATGAGGTTAAATCAGTCATGTGATAAGAACAGTAGCCCCATGAAGCCTTATGCTAAAACAGGAATAACAAGTAGATAAGTATTATAACCATAACCACGGTCACAGCAGTCATAGCTGCGGAAAACACCCTGGACAGGTTGCAAGTCCATTGCAGGGTAGACACACAAAGAAACATAATCTCACACAAACACACACATGCACACACACAGAGTGAAATCTGCAGGCAACAGAATTACAACTCATTTACTTAAATCACTTTAATTAATTGTTGATGTTTCCACAGAATGACACTCAAGCTTTGTTGTAGGCAGTTAAACTAAAAAAATGGCTTTGATACTACACTCATAAATAAAGAACTTAAAATATAAATGTCCCATTTTCAACCTTAAAAGACCTCTACATATCTATGTACTGCATTAACTGTGAATGCAAAAAAGGTTTTTTGTTAAATTGTACTAAAACCATCAGTACCTTATTAGATTAGGGAGTTCTGAGGCATTCGTTTTTTTAAGAATAGTGCTCCATGCTGCACTCCAATGAGGCCGGCATGTGGCAACATCTTGTTTAAAACTCAGCAGAAAAAGCACTTGTAATCAAGCTGTGAATGAAGAGACTTGTATGCAGTGTGACAAATGATTTATGAGAATTCATTACGGAACTGTATGGAACTCCTCAGCAACAAACGCCATAATAAATCCTAGACGCCATTCTAAAGCCCACCCAAGCCTTATCCTTAGTGCAAGTGCTATCCTGACACTACAGTACGCAAATGTGCTTGTGTCACCTCAATTTATTTTCCAATTTCCTGAAAGACACTGAGATCCTCACCGCCTTCGCCATCTCTCTCACTCTGCAGTCTCAGAGGATGAAATATTGAGAGCATTCAGCCTCTCAGCAGACCGGGCCATTTTTTTGCCCACGTGTGTCAGACACTCCCCCTACCACACTGAAGAAGGAACACCCAATTATGTCTGATACCTAGAGCTGGAGATCAGCCTACACACACACACACACACACACACACACACACACACACACACACACACACACACACACACACACCCACACACACACA
>JBBPDE010000002.1:12708580-12720369 GCA_037974605.1 Nannopetersius ansorgii
GTGTGTGTGTGTGTGTGTGCGTGTGTGTGTGTGTGTGTGTGTGTGTGTGTGTGTGTGTGTGTGTGTATGTGTGTGTGCATAAAAAACTGTGAGAAGCAGTGCAGAGGGCAGGCAGGAGTGGTTGTGTGTGTGTCATAAGCTTTGAGAGGCAACAGTGCACTTCTGTGGGGGCAGGGGGCAGGGGTCAGACCTGAAGAGCCGGAGAGCAGAATGAGCAAGAATATACACTGAAATAGAGACTGCACAGGAGCACTACATTACACACAAACAAACAAATAAATAAATGCACAAACATGGTTAGAGGGTGCATCATGTGCAGCATTCAGAGAGAGGTAGTGCAGAAGACAAGGAGAGGTGAGGAGATCTTTAAAGGTTCTATATGTTGGTGTACTTGGCTGAATAGTGGACATTGATTTGAGCATAGATTTACAGGTATGAGGAACAGATGTGGACTGCTTGAACACTGATGTATGTCACTCAGCTAACTCCTGTGAATGTACTGTAAATGTAAATATGTTCTGTCTTGTTCAATGCTCTGTTTTAATGATGCTCTAGCAATACTGGTTCTACTTACTGCAGATTTGTGACTGGATTGGACTGAAAATTGAAAGTCAGGGTCACCAAAGTGTTGTACATAACAATAGCAAACTTATAATAGATTTAAACAAACCTCTATGTGTCATGATTACCAGCTCCGCTGCATTTAGTGACTTAGTTAGACCCCCTTTGTCAAGCCAAAAGCAAAAACTCCTTTAACGCCTGATGAGATTGGAGAACGCAGAGCAAGCAATCAGAAACCGTTAATCAACACGGAATCTCTCCAGACCCTCCAGAGTCTAGAGTCCTAGGTCGTCCTTTTAAAGCTGCTTAATTTGGAATAAATTGATGGACCACAAAGCGACTGGAAAACGCAGTACCTTGGCTACACTAGTGCCAATCACTGAGCTTCAGAAATACCATTGGGATGCAGTTATGCCAATAAAGCTCCCTTGAACTGAAGGGCGTGGGGACAGGGGTGGGTGGGGGTGGGGTGGGGGGGGGTTGAAGGGGGGTGAATGAGCTTGTGTTTTTTAATCAAATCCAAATTGAGGTCTAAAACTCTCGAGTCTTATAGTAGAGTGGCAACTTGTGGTTGCTAGGTAACTACTGGGGGGAAAAAACCCTGATCATGAAGTATTTAGAGCAGATCATTAAGCACAAATTTCCACACTGAAGGCTCATAATGAACAACAGCACAAAAGTTAAGAGGAACACAGTTCAACTTTATTTCATTACCCTCAGCCTTTCAGTATGGCCCCAGCTTCCCCTAATGCACATCACTGACAATAGGATTATACTAATACAATCACAGCCATTTGTGAATTCAGTTCATTTGTGGCATGATTCATTATTGGATACTGTGTGCGGTCACTCTTAAGGGACTGGGACTGAGGGAACTGAGGATCGACGTCTGTTAAAAAAGGATGCCTTGTTTTATAGTTTGTTGCTATGCTCCCTCCCCCTGTTGCTCCCTGTCTTTCTCTCTCCCTCCCTGTTTCATTCCACCTCACTGTTACTTCTCCTCTCTCCCCCCCCCCCCCCTTTATCTTTCTTCATTTTACTCCACGTTTTCTCCTCATCTCTTTTCCTCCCCACTCTCTCTTTTTGTTACTCCCAGTCTTTTTTCTCTCCTCTCTCTCTCGCTGTCCCTTCATCTTTCTCCACTTGTGCAGGCTATTTCTCTCTCTACCTCTCACTTTCTTTCCTTAGTATTTCATCTCTCTCTCTCTCTCGCTCACTCTCTCTCTCTCTCTCCCTCTCTCTCTCCCTCTCTCTCTCGTCTGCCCTCTAAAAACAACCAACAGATGGGGGAGCAAATGTGATGTCATGTTTTTGGGCTGGAGCGCAGAATTATTCCTCAAGGCAGTGCTTATGATGAACTCATCCTCATTCCGCATGCTAGAGGGAATAAGACGAGAACATAATCTGATTATGCTGCGCTCGTATCAATTGAATAATGGCCTGAAAATATTGCGTAACGTGGATTTATAGACAATGGCTGAAGATAAACAAATTTTGTCGATTACGCACTGATTAGTACGGTCTATACGTGCTCAGAAACACGTTCTGAGATAAATTCATTTCAAACAAACCCGTAATCATCTGTGTGGATTACGGCTTATGTGTTCAGTTTAATATGACAGGGACTTCTTTTGGATGCCATAATTCTTCTTCTTAAGGGGAAACATACTGACAGAAATAAAACATAATATTTAACATCTGAACAGCAGCAGGCTGACCCTGTGAGACACGGGTGAGTGTGCGTTACGAGGTTCGAGTGTGCTTTTGTACGGCAATGACAGAAGAAAGAGAAAAACAAATGATAGAGAGAGACAGAGAACAGGCAAACGCAATATTTGTGTTTGTGTGTTGTTTTTGGTTTTCTGTTTGCTTTATGCATGGATATGTGCGTGTGCTTTTGACCTTGTTTCTAATTATGTCTTTCTCTTTGCATGTCTGCTGTAGAGGGATTATGTTCTTTCTGTGTTATCTTCTCCCTCCCAGATGCTTTTTCAGAGGCGAGCCATTTAACCAGGCACATTTTGAGGTAAGATTTATTGCTCCGCAGGAGAGAAACAAGGTGTTATATATTTTTTTCTTTTAAATGACATCACATGACATTCTGCAATGGAGTTTGTGTGGTGTACACGTTCAGTATTCCGGCAGCCCCTCCTAGTGCGCACTCGACAATGTCATTTGTCTTCCTCATCATGTAGTGAAAGATTTGAGGCAAAAGAAAGTACCAATTCACTCTGTTCTCTCCATCTCTCTCTCTCTTTCTCACTCTCTTATCCGTCTATCCAGAAAGAAAGGAAGAAAGAACGCCCCGAATATAAACTACATTAAAATGTTCAAAAACAGCATTGAGTGTCCATCAATAAGCCTCCAAACTTTCAAAACAGACTCTGATGCCCCAACAAAAGATACACAAAAAACAAAAGATACATAAAACTCCTTTAGGGTGGAGTTATTAAGTCCCCATCTTTGGTCTGTGGTGCTGTGGGACTGTGTTCTCTGGAGTGATCAAGCTCCATTCAGTACCTTATTAGCTGACCCTACTTATGCTCTTGTGACTGAATGTAGTCAAATCCTCACATCGTACAACATCTAACATCTTTCCATTAAAGTAGAATATTATTACAGATGAGACAAACTGCCTGTTTTCAACAGGGATCTACAGTTTCTTGGATATCATCCATCTTTAAAACCATAGTCAGATGATGGAACATGGATGATCTTGTTATAATGGGAGGCATTAGGTAGCAAGTCAGTCCTTGAAGTTGATGTGCTGGAAGCAGGAAAAACGTGTGAGTGTAATTATCTGAGTGACTTTGACAAGGGCCAAAATGTGGTGGCTAGGCTACTGGGTCTTTCCAAAATAGCAGGTCTTGTATGCAGTTCTGCCAAAGGTGGTCCAATGAAGGACAACTAGCTCTCTGGCGACGGGGGAGCCCAAGGCTCACTGCTTTGCCCGGGCAGGGAAGGCTTGCCTATCTGATCCTACAGAAGAGCTGCTCTTGCACAAATTGCTGAAAGAAATCATGCCGGCGATGATAGAAAGGTGTCAGAGCACACTCGGCTTGCTGCATATGAGGCACAGATTAGGAGGAGTAGCCATGTCCATGGCAGAAAGGGAATACCATGGGCACGTCAGAACTGGACCATGGATGAATCCTGTTTTGTTTTACATCATCTGGATGGCCAGCTGCGTGTGGCAGTGTGATGCTCTGGACTGTAAGGTCTGGTATAGGAGGTGAGGGGGAGTGGCAAGTTGACTCAACTGAACAGTCCAATCCAGAACAGGACTCCGGGGTTTACAACAAACCAATCAGGCCAAGATCATCATCACCTGAGTACTAGGGCAGGACAGGCATATATTCTGTGACAGGTATATATTCTTCAAGTATACTTGCCTAGTCCTGTTTACCAAGCCTTCTATTCTGCATGCCTGTTGTTTTTAGCGTGACCCTTTTTCTGCCCTGTGACTACTCTCTTCTCGTGTCGGACTCTCATTGAATTATCTGGATTTTGACTCTTGGATTACGGACTTGGTTTTCTCTTTTTGCCTGGTGGACTTTATTATTAAAACTCTATTTTACTGCTCTGCATCTGGACTCCTTTCTGTCACATCATCACATGGACAATGTTGTTCTGGGAAACCTTAATGTGGATGTTACTTTGACCTACGTAACCATGCGGACCAAGTACACCTCTCCATGGCAACATTACTCTCTAACATCAGTGGCCTCCCTTAACAGGGTAATATGCCCTGCCACACTTCAGAAATTATTCAGGATTTTTCGAGGGTAATGATAGAGATCAAAGTGTTAATTTGGCTCCAAATTCCCCAGATCTTAATCTGATCATGCATCTTTGATGCTGCTGGACAATCTAGTCCATAGAGGCCCCACCTTGCAAATTACATGATCTGCTTCTAACATTTTGGTTCCAGATATCTCAGCACACATTCAGAGCTGTTGCCTCAATGCATTTAAGCTGGAATGTTATGGTTGATAAGTCTATTGTGTAGGACAAAACCAAGGAAATGACAAAAAAATATGAAAATATATCAATATTCTCACTCTATGTTTAATAATCTGCAAGTGTGCAGATTATCTTTGGTCACAAAAAATGCAGGTGATCTAGAATAGAAATACAACTCTGTGTTTATATATGTGTGTGTGTGTGTGTGTGTGTGTGTGTGTGTGTTATGGGCCGCAGGTGCACCCTCATCTGCACTCCCCTCAGTGGAAGAGGCAGCTGTGGTGGATAAGATATTCCCCCATGTGTCTGGCTCTGAGACTAAACCTCTGCTAATACCATCAGCGTCACTCCACCAATGATTAGGTGCTTTCTCAGTCTGAGAAGAGCGAGAAAGAAGAGAAGGGATGGACTGATGAAGTGGATAGGAAAGAAGAAAAAAGTGACATAACCAAAAAAAAAAAGACAGAATACAAGTGTTTTTAGGTGATTTTAGTTTTTCTAGTCAAACTAAAATGGGCATAGTACCCATAAAGTTATCAATATTATTGATGTTGTGATATAATATATATATCTTGATTCTGTTTGTTAATAACTGATTGGTGGTTTGCTCTGTGCCATTTTCTGTGTTAATCACGACTATAGTTTAAATAAGGATTGTTCTGTATAAATGTTATGCTTAAGATTGCATTACTTATCCTGAATGAAGCATTCATTTCTGCGCCACAGAACATCAAGCTATTTAATTGCATTACCACTGGCCTGTCAGAGCATATTATTCAGCAATATAATGAATAAAAAATTCATAAATGTCATATTATTACTGTGTTTGTTTTATAAATGATATAATAAATATAATACAGTCAACCACAGCAATTAATAATAATAATGACAAAAACCACAATACTAATAACAATAACAATCACAACAATAATAATAATAATAATAATAATAATAATAATATGAAGTCCTGAATCATATTTGATATGATACTGAATACATTCTGAGGAAGTCTTGAAGTATGAATTATATAAGTAATGTCGAATAAAATTAAGAGCTCCGTGCCAAGCCCACATGCAATATCACCACTGAAGTTAAAAGTTGCAGAGTAAGAGACCTGCATCCTCTCTATCATAGCACAGCCAGTCATCACCTGCTGCATGTTCAAACCACAAACTCCTCCAACAGAACCCAGATTAAACTGTCCCTACTGAACAAGCATGACTTTTAACTAATGGAGAAATCCAGCCTCATGAAATACACCCACAGAACCCAGTTATGAGCACACAAGAGAATGTTATATACGTGGTCAATGTCACAAAATGAAATACCATTGACTCTTCCTTTCAATAGTTTCCACACTTACAAATATAGAAGAATACAGGAGACTTCAGGTCGGTCACAGACACTTTCAACCTCAAAACTGAGGGCTTTCAGAGATAATCAGAGTTTGTAGAGATGGTTATACATGACCACCGAGGCAGCGCGGGATCACGATTTACGCAGGGTCCTCTCAGCCTGTAACCGGAGAGCAAGAGGGCAAACACTGCACCAGTGCAGAGTCAACATAGCATAGTCTAATTATAGCATCCGTGTCATTTGAAATGAAACACAAAGCTATCATAACCATAAAGTGCTGCCCGAGAGGACGTTTCACAGACAGAAATCTGTTTTAGAGTCCGACTGTCGAAACATTTTGATGGGACGCTGATCGATGGGAGCCGTTTGAATGGCGTCTCAGGTGATTTAACCACATTATATGTTAAGCGAATTTATGGGGCTAATCAAAGGATAATGACATCCATTTCCTATCAGAGAGAAAGAGTCATTTAGAACGGCAAACGGCCGGACTCCTAATGCTGTGCTACTTTAACAGTAGAATGGAAGTCACATTCGCAATCCCACTGTGATCCGCAAAAAATGGCAAGAGCTCAAATTAGAGCTCAAAGAATGCCATAAAAATGTTTCTTAATATCTCTGACATTAAATCCACAATATGGACAAAAGTATTGGGACTCGGACTCCTGCTTCCAGTGAAGGACAATCTTGAGCATACCAAGAAATTTTTGACAAAGCCATGCTCCCACTTTGTGGGTCAAGAACGTGAAGAAAAAAGGCAAATGATTTAATCATATGAAGATTTTGCTACTGGTAGACAAGTAGAGAATTTCAGTTGTCACACACAAAGAAGATAAACCATTTTATTTTTGATTATTACAGTTCAGAGTTTCCTTCGAGACCTAGAGCAAAAAATACCATTCTAAATGTATCACACACCCTAGAGCCTCATCCCCATGAGTTTGCTCTCTCAGCATAGCCTTTACTTTACAGCTCATCATGGGTAAAATTTGATATAAATCTATCCTACATCTATCTATCTACACAATGATCTGGCAAATACTGTTCTTTAGTTTTTGTACATTTTATACTTTTCCCTTATGCTCATCATTGTGAAAATATAAATAAATCCATACAGTGATGCCGTCTCTTCCACAAGAAACATTTGCTACTTTTCGTGACTGAGTTTCATTTACATGTACACAGTTGGCCATTCACCTTTCTCATTGAAAATCTGTTTTTATTAAACCCTTAACTAAATTAATTTTGAAAACAAAATGTAAAGTTATGATAAGAAAAGTGAGGAAGAGATATTGAACATCCTTAACTATTTCTAGGTCACTATTTAAAATGTAAGCAAATCTGTGAAACTGATCACGTTAGGGCTTTTGAACGAAAAGGTCAGTTTAGTTTTGCAGACGACTCTCAGGTGGACCATTGGAACAAACTAGCATTAAAGCAAAAGAGGGACACCAGGGACTTCGCTACACATTCAGGGAAAGGGCATATAAACGTTCTGTTGTGCACAACCATTTTTTCATCAGGAGTGGGGGGTGAAATTCATGATTCACGGAAAATTTTTAAAGATTCCACCTGTCACTCAAGCTGTTTGATATATTGTCTAATTACATAGTTTGTTAATTAAAATAATTTGCTATTAAAAATATAATGAAAGGATTTAGCTTGTGGTCTCAGACTTCTGGTCTGGTCACCATTGTATACACACACACACACACACACACATATATATATGTATATACATAAATTTTTTTTATATGTAATGTTATGTAAATAATGTTATGTTGTCGTTCTGTTCTTATGTTTGAACCTCACGCGTGAAGCAGGACACAGTTGTAAAGCAGATTTTACATCAGACATGTGACTGTGTGGTTAATGTAGCTGTTTAGACTGGTCACGTGCGCAGCATCAGTAAAATGCGTGAAACGCTAAAGGACCTATTTTTGGCACCTGCCATGCGTGCCGTGCTAGTGGGATTTGGTTAAGAAAAACAGTACAAAATGCAGTTACTTCTGCTAAATTGTGTAATCAATATCAACAGACCATTAAACAGCTCTATTTTAGCAGCAGCATTGCACTAGTATAAACTAGTATAAAGACTCTACAGCCGGTTGGACTGATCAAATGTGAATCAAAACCTCTTTTGAACATGGCTATATTCACACAGTAGTGTAATGTATCACCACACGACTATATCAGAAATAGGATATAGGATAATAGGATAAGATGTGCCTTCTATCAGGTCTAAGATCAAGGTCTGACTCTTGAATACATACAAGAGACAGAAGAAAGCATACAAAGCTACGGAGCTGATATCTCATTAAATAAAGAGTGCGACAGAGTGGAATAGTGAGCTATATAAAATCTAGAGCAGCTTTACTTGCGCTGATATTAGTGCATGACCATATGGCACTCGCGATCTGTAGGGGGTGCAGTGTGAAAGCTTCCATACTTTAGGCCAGGCTCCATCTCCCCTATCATCTCCCCACCGTGGGACAGTAAATGGCAGTAGGTGCAGAGATCTCCATGGTGATAAAGACACGGGCTCCAGGGAGAGAGAGCCGCTCAGTCAGGGTGCATTAACAGGATTTAGACACCACTTCAAGACTTCAGAAGATCAAGCAATCAAGCACTCTAACGCACTGATCTACCTGCCAGTTCAATCACAGAAAAGAGGAAAAGGAAAAGAGAGAAAGTGGAAGGGAGAGAGGGAAAAGGGAGAGAGAGAGAGAGAGAGAGAAAGAGAGAGAGAGAGAGAAACATTGAGAAACAGAAAAGAGGGAACTATACATCAAACATGAGCTGATGCTTATTTCTATGGTTATTAGACAGAACACCATTCTCTCAGTACTTTTTCGAAATACCCCGAAGTGTCATTTTGTGATTAGGTAATATAATTACACAACAGTCTGGGTACTGTGGGGCTACAATAGGTGCAAACAACCATAATGACTTCAAAGCCAAGCTAGAAAATTGATTAAAGTTCTAACCAACAGTGCATAATAGCAGGCATTCAATTCACGGCACCGAAAAATGCTTTAGTATATTTTAATGTATCTCAAAGGTACGGGAACGGTTTTAAAGTATATGGTGATTGCAGACATACTGCTGAGGTGCACAGTTAGTGTTCATGCAGCATTTTCTTATTGCTCTATTTAAATTGTGAAAAATAGTGAACAAAAACTCACTGATGATAAAACAATGTCTCTGTTTCATGTGAATATTAACTGAAAGGTGGCATGAATGAATCATTTGAAGAACCTCAGGGCAAACATGCACAGATGCCTAATTATTCTTCCAGACTCCAGTTTAAGGGTTTTAATAACTTTATATAGATTCCTATGGCCATAAAGAATCATCTTTTCAGTCGCAGCTGATAGTCCCAAAATCCATGAAGATGCACTTATCTTAAACCCTTCTTGCAGTAGAAGGTAAAACACTCTTGTGAAATTGGAAAAACAACTATGGACAAACTGAGAAAGGAGAAAGAAGATAATATATTTAAGGCTAACATTTGTGTCTATTACCTCTCTCTAGCAAAACATGCATTTCAACATAATCTTAGGAAACATTTTTTACACTAAACAGCAAAAACCAAATGAGATTAAAAAAAATATATATAGGGCATGTATGAGAAGCTGTCCACTGCATAACCTTATGGCTTCATGTTAAAATCTGTCCAGTCTGTTTTCATTTTCTTGGCAAATTTCATTCGCTGTTCAAACATATTATACACCGAACATCATGGCCGACAGAAAGTTTGCATTAACATGCACTTACTGTTTCATACATGCCAGATTGTGCTTGTAATAACAACAACCTGAAGGAATATGCTCACCGCGTGTGAACCCACACACACGAACCAATGTGCCGTGTTACATCACCCCACTTTATAGTATAGTAGGCATATGTGTCTACACTACATTTTGTCAGAGTATAAGATGTTGTTTGTTCTTTTGTCAGCTACCTAAGGGGAGGAGAGCAGTACCGCTTCTTCTACGTGAAGCGGTCAGAGTTCATCTTTCGTAGTTTGGGAGGCAGGTGTCCGTCCATGCGCCCCCCGCCCCCTGCTAACCGTTGCAGTTTGGGCGGCAAGTCTGCCACTGATTGGCTAATGGGCTCAGAGATGATTTTGGAGGCCTTGGAGAGCTGTTTTTCCTCAGAAACCCCAGGGACTGAGCTGATGCGCTGCAGCTTCATGGGCAGGTCTCCCAGGCTGTAGGCCATCTCCGACGTCGTGGAACTCATTCTGAGCAGCTTCCTGGGCAGCCCGTCCCGACCGGTCATCTTCTGCAGCTTGGCCGGGAGCTTGGCGGTGGTCTCTGTGTCCTCTAGCAGTTCCAGGCAGTCCAAAGAGTTGTTCTTCTCGCCACTATTGCACAGCGATGGAGCCATGAGCGGGGAGGACATGAGCAGGGCCTCCTCTTGCTCCTTTACACTGTAGGGTGGCGTAGGCACCTCGAACGTGGCGTGGAACTGAGAGTAGTCCACCTTAAAAAAGCCCTCCTCCAGGGAGATGACTGGGAAGAAACGATGGCCCCACAGCACCTCGTCTTCTGTGTATGACGTCCGTGCTTGGCAGGTCATGCCTGTCAGGGAGGACACGGAGAGAGGGATCATGAAATATACAGATGACAGAGGATTGATCAAGCAGAACGAATAGCCATGTCTCCTCTGACCTTGTAGGCTATCATTATTTAAAATACTAGAAGTAGCTATCATTGATGCTTGGGTCAGGTTTTTTTAATGACTCACACCCACCCAACCTGCTCCACCTAATCTGCAAAAATATTAATTAATGAATGACCCAAACCCAACCAGAACTCAACCCAACTCAAAAATGTTCTAATAAGCTGCATAACTAGGCCCCACCAGGACAACAATTAACCAATACAGAACGTACTCAGCTGTACACAATGAACTTTCAGAATGAGACAGAGGTGCCAGCTGTGAAACTACTGAATACTGACGGATAATGTACACACAGGAATGCACTCATTCAAGCAAGCTATTACAGTTACGCACTGTTTAAACAACTTCATACTGGGCATGTATTCACTGACTCACAGGTACAAAATACCTACAAGGTCACATGAAATTCCACACTATACACAAATGTGCATTCATGTGATGCATACTGACGCATTACACAAACCTGTCCGAAGAGCTTCCACTTTCCTCATCCAATTATACATGTGGCAACTGGCCACAGGAGTTAGCCAAGAAACACAAGACAACATGTCCTATAGTACAAGTAGGACACTGTCATTCCCAAGATATTTCACACTCAAGTGTCAGCAAAGATGTGCAACAGCAAATATTTATGCAGACATGGACAGTATGGGTGAAAAAACCCCCAAATTTTTGGTGTAGTTTTCTCCTGAATGATTCTGCATTTAATGCACAAAATACCACAATGGGACCCTTGACATGGGTTTATGTATTAATATCAATATAATATAATATAATGTATAAAATTATATATATACAATATATATAATATCCAATGAGAATTAAAGTGTTGGAGAAATGTTATCCTTAATAAAGTTTCTTTCATATTAAATCCTTATTCTTATTAAAGTTCATAAATATTAGTGAGTTCAAGGACACATGTAATCATTAGGAAACCTTTGAGTTTATAATCCTGTAACACGAGTTAATCTTTACTGTGATTTTGTTTTTATATCTATGTGAGGACGGTCTTCTCTGTATCTCTGATAGAAGGACGGAGCGATGCAGCTGGAAGTGTCTGAGAGCGGAGAAGATACACTTTTGTTTTGACTAACCTAACGACAGCGATGCTACGCACACACACACACACACACACACACGCACACACACACACACACACACACACACACACACACATTGCTTACCGCTGTATAAACTGGAAAGCACACGCTTAAGATTCA
>JBBPDE010000002.1:12730358-12745548 GCA_037974605.1 Nannopetersius ansorgii
ATATACATATATATACTACATACACACACACACACATATATATATATATATATATATACATATACACACACACACATTTATATATTATACATATATATATATATATATATATATATACACAGTACAATAAATCAAATATACTATAGATGTCTATATAGATATCTATATGTGAACTTATATATATCATGAATTTATATATATGGTGCACATAAAAGGCGAGACGGGAGACGGAAGGCAAGGAAAAAGGAGACGGGAGAGAATGGAGGGGAAAAAAGAAATTCAGGATCTATTTTTTTCTGACGCAGGCTTTTCCAAAGCTTTGACAGGCGTAGCATTACACTGGGACAAAAATAGCAGCTCACTTCCAGAAGGACTGCCTCACGAAAGTGGCCACTTCAATGAACAAAACGTCTATGGGCCTATGTGTTTATCCGTGATCGATTAATGTGGTCTTCAGAGATCAATCAATAGTGCCAGTAACCCAAACATTAAAAGCAGATTGCAGCCTTTATCAGGAGAGATAAGACGCCTAAACCACGAGCTCACCTAAAGCTCAGAGCCCACACATCTACCTACAGATTGACAGCTAATAAAACCGTATGAAAATGACATTTTAATTTTCATTTCTTTACTCATTTATTGTCAGGATGAATAATCATTCGCTTACAGGATCAACCGAACTGTAAATGTGTCAGAGCTTGCATGAGCCTGATTTTCACCCTGCTGTCCCTGACCAAAATGTCCAAAAGTTAGATACCTTCTGTGGATGGATGGATAGATACACCATATGGACAAAAGTATTGGAACACACCTGTTTTTCAGGGTTTGGGTTAGATTTTCTTCCGGTGAAGGGCAATCTTAATACTTCAGTATACCAAGACATTTTTGATAACGCCACGCTTCCAACTTTGTGAACACAGTTTGGGAAAGTGTGTCCCAGTGCACAAAGTAAGCTCCATACAGACATGACTGGATGAGTTTGATGTGAAAGAACTTGACTGGCCTACACAGAGCCCTGACCTCAAACCCATCCAACACCTTTGGGATGAACTGAAGCCAGACTGTCGTGGTTCGGTCAGTGGCCAGTAGGGGCCACTGCTTTTCTGTTTTTTGGTTCTGTTTTGTTCTGGGTTTTTGCTGCTTTATTTTGATGTTCTGTTCATGGTCACGTGTTTATGTTGTCAGCTGTTTTCTGTTTGTGTGCTCCTTAATTCACAGCTGTCTTGTGTTTTACCTGATTTCTGTTCGTATTTAAATCCTGTTTGTGTTAGCCTTCATTATCGCCTCATTTTGGCCCCTCGTTTTCCCCGCGTGTAGAGCTGTATCTGTTTTTCTTGCGGCCATTGCACCAGGCTTTTGTTGCTTTTTTCTAAATAAAGTCTCACAGCATGGAACCTTGGTCTCGATTCCCATCAGTACCCAGAGGAAGCTCACGGTTGAGGAGGACTAGCCACCCCTCCCGTGACACAGACCTTCTTGTCCACCATCAGTGCCTGACCTCATTAATGCTCTACAGAATGAATGGGAACAAATTCCCACCGAAACATCTTGTGGAAAGTTTTCCAAGAAGGGTGGATGCTGCCATAGCTGCAAAGTCGGACCACATCCATATTAAAGTCTAAATATGAGAATGCAAGGAATGCAGGAAGGGATATATTGTCCCACTGTGAGATGTAGTCGCAAAAACTCATCCATGTTGAGGGGTTATCAGAAAGTAACCTTGGTAACTGTGATCGCTTCTGAAATATCAGCATCTGAAGTATGCAACCAGAGGCTTTTGAAGATCGAGTGCCATATTCTGATGAAACATAACATGAACTCCCTGGCTACAAACGTCAGAAATCAAAGAGAACTAAAAGAATACGTTGTCTGCTGTAAATATTATGCTTTTGGTAGCCAGGAAATGTGATGATAGACAGATTCTGCTAAATATCAACAAATTCTAGGAGCCAGTGTTTCAAAGTCACTAGCAAAGTTGAACAAGAAATGAAGCAGAATATTACAACAAGACAATGATCCAATACTATACTGTATATACAACAAAATCAACCTTCAGGAAACAAGATTAATGTTTTGAAATAGCCTTCACCATCTTTAGACACGAATACTATTGAAAATGAGTGACCGCATTTTAGTCATGGGGTGCACGCAGTACATCCTAGTGCAATGCAAGGAAGTGGAATAATATCTAAATTAAGAAGAGAAATCCCTACTTAATTTTGGAAGATGTAATTTCAGACCCAAAAGGGTAGGTAGGATACTTGCCAAGAGATCATGGGTTCGAATCCTACCTTCAGCAGATCACCACTGGCAGTGAACTGAAGTTGCTTTGGATAAAAGTGTCTCCTAAACATGTAAAACGTGCACATGACACTTTTTATGCCACGTCCCCCAACCAATATGTCACATTTAGCAAATAAATAATCGAGTATTAAAATACATATGTCTCGTATTTAAGTTTGTTCTAGAAGTGTAACAATCAACAAGCCAGGGGTGTCCAGTATCATATATTATTATAGGAGCAGAATTGTGTCATATATTGTTATAGCAGTTACCAGGTGCTACTGTTTACTTGCGATATAAGGCTTCGGGGAGCACCAGAGCAGGACATTTTGAAAGATGTGATTCTAAAAGCTGTATCATCACTTCCATTACCTATGTGAAACACACATCGTTTATGGGCTTTGAAGGCATCGGCTACACTGCTGTGCCAATTATTTCCAGTCTCAGTCTCTTTCTCTCTCCCTCCTTCCTTCCCTCAGTGGCTCTAGACTGTCTGTCTGCTATGTTATGATGGTTTCCAGGGATGATGTACCATCCTCAGCAAACAGGGTTCACGTGGGGTCCCACGCCTCACCTCTACCTCCTCTGATTTATCACCATTCAGCATATCCTTGACAAATCCCTAAAGACACAATTAGCTGGCCTTCTTTGCAGGGCCCAGCCCACAGTCTGTAACATGCCACCATGTGAAGATCCATTCATCCTTTTATCAATTAGAAGGAGCTCTCCTTTCTACAGAGGCATAATTACAGCGCAAAGGCATCGAAAGATTCAGTCTGTGTGTAGAATCACAGTGGGGGCTGGGACAGTGAATACTGACCCAATCTTCAGAAGGCATGTAGCTGTGCCGAGGAAACGGAATAATCCACATATGAAATGCTTTCTAAAGATTCATTTAATTCCTCCACTTGGCATGAGCAATGTTGTGATACTAGTAGCAAGTGCTGAAACAGATCTCCCACCCATTGGGTCGATATTACTACGCCGCCACCAAACAATAATATCCACAAGAGTGTGCTAAAAACGGGGCCTGGTTCATCTCCTCAATATCTAGAATAAGAGCTGCAATTTTTCTGGCAGAAGAGAAAGGTTATATTAAGGCTTGTGCTTTCAGCCCAATGAAAGCCTTTATCAGGCTGATCGTGGAGCAGCAGAGCAGAGCCACGTTTAAACTTGGCATTTATATGGATCCTTATCCGACTGATCTCAGAGCAGCACTAAATTTGAACCTTGCCTTTGTGGGGATCTTTATCAGTCACTGTAATGGGATTCTGCACTGAGCTGCATCCTTGCAGAACACACAGCAGAGCAGAAATGCAGCCGAAAATCCATGGGGAAATTTTCCTTCATGAATATATGAATTCTGTAACTATGGGCAACAGATGAAATCAAATTGTTCAAAACGAAGCAAACGTTTAAACATAAAATGCAATACAGGGGCATCTGCTATGATATATCAAAGTAGGGCAAGGTTTGCAATCCAAACCAGCAGGTAGTTTACTGTAAGAAAAAAAAGATGGGGCAAGTGTATTAGAGGCTGGCATATGGTTTGAAAATAAGTAAAAAAATATAATCTATCTTCAGTTATAACGGGAACAACTAAAACAGAACAGCTATTTTAACTGGTTGAGTTTTTTTCATGCTGAGCATATCATGTGGATTAGTGTGTAACACAACACATAAATATGTTTTAAAATGCACAAAAGCAGTTGCAGAAAAGACAGCTCTATATCAGTGTTGTAAATACCAACTTTGCAGAGCCCCACAGACCTCTGACAGCCATAAACAAGTAAACAAAAAGGGATATCTTCTCTTGCCAACATCAGTGTTACGAAGGTCATCATTTAAGTGATTTTAGGTAAATAATAACTTTCCTTTGGCAGCATTGCACAGCTGTATGCGGCTGACAATCACTGCCATCACTGTTTAAAACCAACTCTGCAACAATGAGGCGTAATGATAAGCTAGTGGTTGCCATCCTCACTATATCAATGTCTCTAGCCTATAATACACCCCCCACCAGACACACACACAAATACACTCACTCACACACACACACACCTCTTCCCTCTGGGTTAAAGGAGGTTTTTGTGCAGCTCTGACCCCAGGCGCATCAGACCTAATTGGCGTTCCTGCTGTCACCTGTACAGAGGACGCCAGCCGCAGAAGGGAGCTCATTTTAACCCTGTAAATTGCAGTACACTGTTGCATGCTGCACAATGGAGGGAGAGCAGGCTAATCACTCACAATGACTGTCAAAATCTCTCACTCTCTCTTGTGCCCCCTTAGCCACTTCTCCTCACTTGTTGTCTCAAGACTCGACTCCCCTAGACCCCAAAGATTCGTTCCAACCCTTCTGCTGCTCTGGCTGGTTTAAAAAGCTACTCTCCACTGTTTTGCAGCATTCCAAGAACCCTACAGTGAGGGCAACTGGACACGGAAACTGCAGCACTCATTTTTCTCCACTCCTCGTCATTCCTGTCTCTGTTTCTGCCAGAGCACATCAACCACTGATCACAGCAAACCCAGCACGAGGACGAGGGGTATATAATTTTTCATGCATATTAGTGCTATTAAGAAAAATATCATTTACTAATTTTGTAACATAAATATTAACTTAAGTTCAGCTACATTTCCATCTAAAAAAATAACTATAAACATTTTGATACAGTGGAGAAAATGTGTCTTGGGACTGTGAAATACTGTTGTACTCAAAGGCAGGAGGTTTAGTAGCCAATCTGAGAATGCTATTTATTTCTCCTTGCTGCTGATTGGATGCTGCCGTTTTTATGCAGCTGCAGTACAGAATTTTCCCCCCGGACCGTCTCGAGTGTTCTCGTGTTTTTCGTTTTTCTTAAAGCCCTATAATTTTATTACATTAAATAAATTGAATGTATGAATTTATTACTGTATTTACCTTCTTATACCAAAGAAACTGACAGCATAGGCGTAACAGGGGTAACGTCGATTATTTTACATTCTAGCTCTGCGGAAGACAGCAGTTCAGTGTACACTGTACAGTACGGATACGGGTTTACCTTTACATTTTCTTTAAGGGTAATATATTAAGCTTAGTTTCAAAGGAAATTAAATACTGGGGGGATTACAGTAATCCCCCAGTTTCACACAGAGCAGGAGTCGCGGATTCAGTCACACAGAGATTTTTTAAAAGAACCAAACTCATCGGTTTATGTGCAAATCCCCAAAATAACGCGGAAACTGCAAATATCTTCACCTTTTTTTTTTTGAGAACTGAATTGTATTACCGCCACCAGCCCAGCGGTGCCGGGAATACAATATAAAGTTGTCAACCACCATAATAAGAAAAAGAAGCCTGCTGCAGCGTGCCTGCTCTGTGTCTTGTCCTCCTATTTTAGTGTTTTAAACACCAAATTTTCAAGTTTATTTAGTATTACTATGCTGTGCCCAGTCTAAACATGTGGGCAGGGAGAGTTATTTCAATGTTTCTTTTATGTACCAGTCTTTGCATGCTGCTAATGCTAACCGCTAATGCTAACAGATTTTCTCTCTCTCCCTCTCACAGATCCACTCACTCAGACACTCAATATATGCAGATGATCTTGGAACGTATTTACAGTATTTACTTCAACCAGTGAACCAGTACACACTTTCTATGCTATTATATTCACAACGTACAGATAACTGTAATGTTTTTTTATATATTTCAAGATTTTTTCAAGTCGACTAATCCATCAACAAAGTCGCAGTTGAGTCGACTAGTCGTTTGATGACATCATCACACACTCAGTCGAGGAACACAGGTGTCCAACATTGAGCAACTTTTATTAAAGTTCTCTGTAACATTAACAGTAAACATGACAATAAAACAAAACAAAGGCTAATGCCTTGAATTTTCTGGTAAATATAAGTGCACAACAGAAAGCGGGAACAGTTTAAAACTCTCTGCAGTGCTAACGTCAGCCATGTTAGCTACCGGATGCCATTTCGGATGCTGTGCAGAACACTGGTACTGTTACTGTACTTTAACACCGACTTGCAGGTTCTGCAGGTCTTCGTGCTGTTTGTGTGTCTAGAGTGAAGGATCTCCACACATGTGATGCGTGTCTGTGTTCTCTGCTGCCGTGTCTCTAGTCTTGTTGTGATCTCGTGTTTAGATTCCCCTCGTGCCAATGTTACCGCCCTTTTTATGAACTATAATTGGTTAAATCAAGGAACGTGTGTCAGCGTAAACCAATCAGAGGCAGAGATTGCATTATATACACAAGCGAGTGCACAGAGAGAGGAAAAAAATACACGACTAGTCGACTTCTCTAAGGGGGCTTCGACTTGTGCCTCTGAATTTGACTTGTCGACTTTTGTGTGAATACCCTATATAATAGTAGTTTTAGCCCTCTAAAGATTCTTTTCATTTATAAACTTTATTTTCCAGGCCAATTTGGGGGCACACTTCACTACATGTTGTACTTGTATAACTGTGTTTGTGTCACAGTTAAAATAAAAAAGTCTTGAAAATTGTCTTGAATCTTGGAAAGCTGAGGAGAACATCACACACTCAAATAAATGTACTGTGCATTGACCTGGGAGTGTATGACTGTGAGAGCTGTTGATCCAAACACTGCAGTAAAAAGTGTACATCGACATCATATTAATAGTGCAGGTGATAGTCAGGAAATTCTACTGAGGCTGAGGTTTATCACATAGATGATTGTCTTCCTGAAGGGAATGATTCAGCATTTCTTCCACATAATGCCCATCAGTAACCCCAATTACCTGAACAGCTTAATACGAAAGCAAAGTTCAGAGTGAAAATTTGTGGATATATATTCTTTATTCCAAACGCTTTTCCCTGAAGCTGCAAAGGCAGCTGTTGTTTTGTGTATATACAGCGTGTGCCTACCTGAAACCCTAATTAGACTCATTCCCAATGTGAGTGCTGCTCAGACACATGCCCCAGCCTACTTATGCACAGCAATTTGAAATTCATATTCCTGCTTCAATCTCTTCCACTCTCTCTCTCTCTCTCTCTCTCTCTCTCTCTCTCTCTCTTTCTCTCTCACCCTCGCTCTCTCTCTGAATGTGCAGGTTAATATGCACGGGCTTTGTGTGCTAGTTCAATATTCTGTCTGACAGTGAACACCGGCAAAAGTCCAACGTGAATATTGAATACGAATATGAATTAATCTATGGTGAATTATGTACGCGGAATAAAAAACCTCAACAGACAATTAAAGCAAAACTAAATTGTCTGCAGGTGTATTACCATTTTTAACCACAAAGTAAACTATTAAGAAAAGAGAGACGACAGCAATAAAAGGAATTACTACAATAACGCCTAAGTGTTTCTACAGGAAAGGGCAGACCTGCTTTATTAAAAATAGGCTAGAACGTAAATCTTTCTCCGAATACCCCCAATAAAGGCGAGACGACTGTGTGTGCATGTGCTGTGGCGTGACCACAAGCACACACAAACACACAGCCCTTACAGCATGAGTTCCATCACATTAGTGTGCCATAGATAGGCTCCTACCACCCACACACCCCTCAGCAGGCAAACACACAGATGCACCACACACAAAAGAGCTGGAGGATTGCTATTTTTCCTCAACATGGCAAGCGAATAGTGAGGAAGAGGGCAGAGGAGACAAATAAAAGAACAAGGGATAAAGTGAGAGAGGGGAGAAAGCAAGGCAGCTCCGGACTCGATATTAAGCAGGCATGAAGGCAGTGTGAAAATCCTGCCTTCAGCCTTTTATGGCATTTTACACACCAATACCCACCACTAGCCGGCTGCACAGCCTATTCGGCCATTCTGTAAGTGCTTGTTAGGCTGCATATTTCCAGCAAATGATCAGTCTCACCCATTCTGCAATGCCTGCCCTCTGGCCAAACCCTGATTACATATGTTTTTATTCAAAATTAGTGACCGCATGAAACAGCCTTTAACATTCGATCCACTCGGTTCTAGGGCTGGGTGAAGTACGAAACTTTGTGATGTAGACGTACTGTCTTAAACGATATATTGCATAATAACAACACCCACCCATGTGTTGCCAGGAAAATAGCAGTTTGTTTTTTATTCTTTGGATATTTTGTAGTCTATACACATGATATCCAGGATGTAGTCCTTTAATTTAATGTACGCCATTTACTGACTGTCCTGAAAGAAAAAAACAAATAGTTGGTTTCCTTTCTGGAAATGTGAGTTGCTAATGGTTATAATATTGTATAAGGTTCCATTTGGTATAGTGTTATAAGAAGAAAATGGAAGAATATGCAATAAAATCGACGTGCAATCAAAAAAGCAAAGTACACAAAACTCTCTTTTACAGAGCAGCAGTACTTACAAGGTCAAATATCACCGAATATCATTGTGTGTGCAATATGGAATAAAATCTTAGATCATAATCCTAATTAGAACAATAATAATAATATCTGTTATGAGAAACTCCAGATATGGAGATCTTTATTCAAACCCTAATCCATATCTGTGCTAATTTCAATGAAACAGGACTAATTATGGGCTTTTTGTAATGAAACATGCAGGTGGTCAGTATTTGCCAAGTACTGACAGTATCCTGTATATGCTCAGTGTATCATGATCATATTTATCACATGAACAATTAAATATCACATTGCCCACCTTTATGTGGCAGACTAGGAAAAGACCACAGTATTACATTTGATCAGTTATACCTTACTCGATGACCAGATGTCTACTGTTTTTAAATGGGCCTCCTAAGGTTATGTAAAGGCTGGCAGGACTCAATCCAACAATAGGCAAAAAAGGTTCTGTTTTTCTGCTGCACTAAGAAAAGCGGTCAGTGCATGATGATCACATCAGAGCACACTTGCTATCTCAGAAGCAGCTTTTCCACCAAGTCCGCACCGACGGCAAGACTCCGAATTAGCCGTGCTTATTCAGTGTCACTCTGGAGGGAAAAGCGACAGTGTGGTCTTACGTTAATGTCTCAGCCCTCTGCTTAAAGAGCGCTGCATTCATCATCACAAACTTTCAAATCAGCATGACAGTCACATAAGCACCAGGCTTTTCTGCTGATGCTGTCGGAGCTTTTCAAACATACTGTATTTGCTGACTAAACGCAGGTCCCCAAAAATAAACGTTTCCTCTCGGAGCTGTGAAAGCGGAGTGACTGTGGCAGAGCTGAGGTGTTATAAATCCCTCTAGACAAGAGGAGCTGCTGACTAAATTTGTCAAGCACGAGTTTACAAAATATTTAAAACCTAAGGCAGCAGCTTGGCTGTTTATTCATAATGCATGAAGCTCACTTTTGAACTCTGATGGAGAGACACAAAGCATGGAAACTGCATGATGCATGAACATCGTAACTACTGAAGCCCTCTAGAGTTCCAGTTGGGAATACACCGATCCCACTTTACTCTAAGAATTCTGTTTTGTAAATTCTTTTCCAACTTAAAATATACATGCTTCACCACATGCATTCTGACCTGGGATCAGAATTCATGTATAATGTGTGAAGTACTTCTGTATTTTCTACATTAATGTGCTGTATTTTACTAGGGCTGCACAGAATGGTCAGTAAATGTTGACAGTTGTAACAAAATTGAATTAAATTTTTTATATCAACTTTAAAAATGTGTCACTGAGGACCTCTTCATGAAGAGTTCAGTTATTGACACAGAAAAAGCACACAACACCTTGTTTCATGCATCTGTATTAAGACTCAGCATAAATTTGAGCGATTGTTAATCAAGTTACAAAAATCTTGGAATAACTCAGAATCTTAGAAGAATCAAGAGGCCCTACTACCGTAACACAGTGAGCGTTAGCTGTAATAATAAGGTTGGCTCATTCTGGTAAATCAGTGCAAACTGTGCAACTTCAGGGAGTAATCATAGTTGGGATAAACAAAACACCAGTGTGAAAGTTAACCCGCTGCCGTGATTTACCCCTTGGAATACAGGCACGAGGTAAGCAGGTATCCATGATTGTGCTCTCTTTATTTACAAACATAAAGAAACAAAACCTGGCTCAAGGGCCGCTACAGACATGAATGGAAATGAGATATGTGAGGCGATGGACCAATACCCACGGTTCACATGAACTGAACAGAAAGAAAACCAATCACTGAACATAATCACTTTAACTAAACACAGGACAGCTGAAAACGTGAAACAAGAAACAAAACATGCACAAAATACCAAAATAAAAGCCCCTAATCTAAATCAAAACAGTGGCCCCTACCGGCCACTGGCCGAGCCGTGACAATCATTTTCTTTTGCTACCTGCTTGCAAAGATATGACCAGCTACCCTCTTCAGATTAAGTTTCTGCAGTTTTTAATTTAACTGACACCTGCAAATTCCATCAACAGTTTTTTAATAGTTGACACTATTGATTATCTTAATCAGTAAATGATTGCTTCATACCTCGTTGCATTTTTCGAATGATTGCTTCATTTCTCAATTTCACAACAACCATAAACAGAATTTGGTCGCAAGTGTGATCAGTTACCTGACTTGGTAAATAAGATCAGTAATGATGCAGATGCAGATCCAGTGCATCAGGTCAATATTAGTTGCTGTCTAGGTAATGTGAAGACAAAAGACCAAATGAATGCCACCTCAGTACAGTGATTCAATGTTACTTTGCATGTTTTCGCAACTGACAAAGTTTAATCCACTGAATGTCCAGTTTACTGATTCACTTTCAACACCTTCCCCACTGCCACTACCTAAATATATTCCTCCCTGCCTAGCATATAAGCTGACAGTCAGCAGAATTATGCTACTCGAGTACATATAGAAATATTAACTAATGCAGACGACTCTTTCATCTACGTATATGACGTGCTAATGCATAATGCAGAGGAGGGGGTAGGGAAGACCACTGTACTGTGCCGTAGCTGGCTTGGTGCGACATGGCTAAATTTCCTCAGCCTGAGGCAGCACAGCAGTGCTTGCTATCAGGTACAGCTGGTGTTTCAAATGTGACCCTGAGGTCTGCAGGCTTCAAAACCTCAAAGCCACATGCTGCAAAGCAGACTGTCAATTACTGCCTCTGAGGCAAAAAAACACACACAAGGCTCCACAGGAAAACCTATCCTGCACTTGAATAAAGGCAAAGACTAGTCATCTGTTGTAGAGCAAAGAATATGATCCATTCATAGTGTATTACAGCGATCGGTCGCTGCTTCGTTCTGGACAGTCAGTCCTGATTTGGAATTGATTTATGGATAAAACAGCAGCTACTCTTGTTGATCAAATGAAAATGACACCATAATTCTTTTGATTTGTTATCAATGCAACACAAAAACAGAACGCTTCTCCTGTTCCTTTCAATGGCCCGGCACAAAGCATACGCACTGAAGAGTCAGCAGCTCTTGCACACTGTCAATTTTTTTTTTTAAACCAGCACACACTCATTCACAGCCTCTCTTGCTGTGCTGCAGCGTGTGTCCAGAGGCACAGCAAGACGAAGTGCTTTGGGCACACTTTTCAGGGTTTTAAAAATAATCAGAAGTTCAGTGGTTGTGCAAAACCTTTAGAGTACATAGGGGGAGGTGGAGGCTGGGGGGGTGGGGTGGTAAGAAGAGGTTACCATGGAAACAGAGTTACAGTGACCAGAAAACCAGAGCGTCTCGGGATCCGAGAGTTTCACTATACATTCATTTTTAATGGAACATTGTTTTTAAGTTTTTTTTCCCTCCATTCCTGACCATCAGACAGTGAGAAGCGCCTCAGTTCACATTACTGTATTCCTGTTCCATCAGAGTTGTTTAAGAATAACGTTCCACTCCAATCAAGCCTCCGAATCTGAAACTGGTGAGTGACATATTTCGCTCTCTTTAGTGACGCAGTAAAACATTTTCAAATTATATGAATGCCAAGCCTAACACTGGGCCTCATTAACTGTTTTAAATGCCACGCTTCAGGATTTTGTTGGCCTTATCTCACGCTCGCTTTAACCACAAGCCACAGACTACAGGAGGTTCTGAAGCAGCTGAAAGCATTAAAGGCAGCGTCAAATACTCTATACAGCAGTGCCACGCAAAGCTTCCCTCTGCGCTCCAATTAAAATCCGATCTCAACATTTACGCTGACTACCTTGACACCAAAACCGACTACCAAATGACCACTGTGAACTTCAGTGAAGCAGATATGGGAATATACATTTGACATTTAAATGTTGTTTATTGACTTCTTATAATCTTCAGTCGGTGGTAAACACTCCGACTGTCTGTAGTCACATCTAGGGATAATTTAGCATCTCCAGTTCACCTAACATACATGCCTTGGACTGTGGGAAGAAACCAGATCTCCCTGCAGAAACCCATGCAAATGTGGAGAGCACATGCAAATTCCACACAGAGAGGGCCCTGGCACCCCTGTCAGAAATGGAACCCGGGACCTTCTCACTGTCAGCACTGACAACAACCACTGTGCCACTGTGCTGCTCTGACACTTCAGAAATGCCTTTTCAAAAGTCCTGTTCTCGTGTCAGTTTAACGATTTTTTTTCTCCAGAAATGCCAAACATTCACTCTGAATATTTTACTGTCTACTCTCAGCAGCAATGGCAGACTCCATATTCAAAAGCTTACTGAATCTTGCATGTAAGCATCAGATTGCAACAAAGCACTGAACATGCTCACTGCCCCCCATCCAACATGTTTATTTAATTCCCAGTTACTGCTAACCCGCATGTTCCTCATTTGACCACGGCAGAATGAAAGCAGGAATAAATACACTTCTGCGGTCTGACACACCACATTTCATCGATATGTCAAAAGGCATGACACTACTGGCAGAAAGGTCCTCTGGTGAAGGAGAGGCACACTTCATGTGTGGTTACTTCAGTAAAGAGAGCAATTAGCCTGCTTTCGGCTTCCGCAGAAATTCAAGAGCAGCTGTTTTCGGACCAAATGGCACCTTAAAAAGGCACGATACCACTTTTCCGTTTCCAAACTTGATACCGATTACAAAACCTATACGGTCTAATTTCTTTTTTCTTTAAACACTCAAACCTTAAACTCGAGCCGGATCGTTTTGTAGATCTAAAAACAGCTCTAAATCTCTAAAACTACTAAAATATATTTTCAAAAATGAGCAAAATAAATTATTTCCTACGAAACTCTACATCTTCTGTTAGTTCTATTGACATATAGATGTCAAATGCATGTTGGTTAGATGACATCAAAGGCTTGCATTCGAGAAAAACACAGTAAGTTCATTTAGGAATGCTTAATATAGGGGGCAAATAATGCTATGGCTCTGAGAGTAATTTTTATTGGGAAAGCAATATAGAACCTGAACAGGTTCCCTAGGGGTAAGAACACAGAAACAAAGTAGGAAAAATGCTTGTGGACAAACAAAGCTAAAACCGAGTCTAAACACCTGAATAACGCTTCCTATCCTTCATTTTCCCTGCTCTGGTTATCATGTAATATTATGTAAATATATTTAGTGAGGCCATGAGTTACAGAAGAAGTGATGTCAAGATTTCAGATTCCTGTGTTCGAGTTACTGAACACGCATTCACTCTGCCACGCTCACTCCACGAATACCTGGTTCATTATGTTTATTCATCAGATTAAATCTATTTGCCCGCAACCAATACGGCTGACATCAGTGTTTATTATGTTTCAGTGGTTTACGTGTCTAAAACGGAAAAGACTGAATTGCAGATTTTAGTGGATCAGTGAAGGGTGGAATCCAGTGCATGAATCTGATATAACCCAGAAAACAACAAAAATGATGACCTATGTGTAGCAGGGCTTTTTCAAATTCATAGCAAAAATTGTGTGTGTGTGTGTGTGTGTGTGTGTGTGTGTGTGTGTGTGTGTGTGTGTGTGTGTGTGTGTTTCTTTTTTTTTTTTTACAATATATTTGAATCATTTAAAGTCTTTACAACATTAAAGGCCAAAACATCCTACCAGTTGAGAGTGGTTTTAAAATGAATTATTTTTAACATGAACGCCTATCTTCTGCCCAACAGGAAGAAAAACACAGCTAAAAACATGACATTTTAAAGTGTGAGCGTGGGCTGAACATTTCCCAGGTCTGGATTGGATTCGTTCATTTTTCCCTATAGTTTCTGATCTGATCGATGCTATTTCTGCTGATAGTGGCCCAGTGCCCCTCAATATCAATATGCCTCCAGTTAACCCAATAAAGCAACAAGCTAGTGTGTAAATGTTTTTAAGGCATGTTTTCAAAGGGATATATACTGGCATATGAAGATAAACATATTTCTGAACTCATTTATTCAAATGCAGAGTTGTTTTATCCTCAAATAGGCCAGTACAGCTGTCAGGCTGATCCTGTTTACCACTAGTCTTGAATAACATGTTTACACCAGCCTTTTATCACACTGATCAATAAAGTGCAATCAATCAGCTCCAGTTAGGGGTCAAATAAGGCCTGCTTGGTCTGTCTACAATTACTCACACCTGCCAATCAGAATGTATCAGTTCACAAAAACTAAAAACAAAATAGGAATAAATTACAGCTAGAATAGAAGATTGAATTGCTTACCTGTTGTTTCCACAATTCCCTCTAAAATCACCACTATTTCAAACTGCTCTGTGTGCATGGAGCGCTGGGAGAGCTCGTAGAAGGGGCTCTTGCTGTCGATCACGTGGCAGATAGTGAGTGGAGAGACGAGGAATAGCTGATCAGCTCCAGTACTGAAACCCACATCCAGCTCGAGCTGATCCAGAGGCAGGAACTCGCCCTCGGGCGTCTGCCGAGACTAAGGGTGCATATGGGGGGGAGAGAGAGAGAGAAAGAGAGAGACAGAAAGACAGACAGACAGACAGACAGAGAAAGAGAGAGAGACAGACAGACAGAGAAAGAGAGAGACAGACAGACAGAGAGAGCGGGAGAGAGAGAGAGAGAGAGAGGGAGAGAGAGACAGACAGAGAGAAAGAAAGGGAAAGAAAAAGA
>JBBPDE010000002.1:12807267-12809767 GCA_037974605.1 Nannopetersius ansorgii
GCATGGCATCATGAATGCGTTGAAATACCAGGACATTTTTAAGCAAAATCTGGTGGCCTCTGCCCGAAAGCTGAAGACGGGTCGTCACTGGGTCTTTCAGCAAGATAATGACCCTAAACATGTGGCCAAATCTACACAGAATTGGTTCACCTGACACAGAATCAAGCTCCTCCCATGGCCATCTCAGTCCTCAGACCTCAACCCCATTGAAAACCTGTGGAGTGAGCTGAAGAGGAGAGTGCAGAGGAGAGGAGCGGGTCGTTGGATGATTTAGAGCGATTGTGCAAAGAGGAATGGTCGAGGATCCCTCTTTCTGTATTCTCCCATCTTGTGATACATTATAGGAGAAGATTAGGTGCTGTTTTGTTGGCTAAAGGGGGTTGTACAAAGCATTAACATCAAGGGTGCTAATAATTGTGGCACACAATTATATATTTTTGATTTGATGTAAAATAATTAATGTGGGATTTTTTTCCCACTGAATAAATGCACTTGAATGAAAGGTTGGATTTTCCTCTTTTTTCATTGTGGTCCTATATTATTTAGAACAAAACTGAATTTATTAGAAGCTAAAGAACACATATTAACCGGGGGTGCCAATAATTATGGAGGGCAGTGTAAATTTACTTGCTTTTCTTCAGGCATTCGTTGTTAAATGTTTTATTTGAACAGCAACAGAAAAAAGTTTCCGAGGGATTTTCTCATATTTTTAGACTAAGCCAGCTAATAAACAATAATTTGATTTGTTTATTTGCTACAAAATGAAAAAACATGGTGAGGCTATGGTTTGTGTTGTAGCTTATCTGGATCTGTGCGTAGGTCTCATGTAAAATATGCAGAAATTTTTTAAACTGATGACTCATCACTGGATTCATGCTTCCTGTATTCTCTTACCTATGGTCAGAGCCAGCTGATCAGCCACTGATGGGCCCTTCGCCACAGTGAGCTTAGCAAGGTCCTCAACAGACAACATACTCTGCAACAATAACAACAGTTTAGAAAACATGCCATCTTTTGTGGTGAGAGAAATTAGGATAAATTCATGTATGCACACATATTTAAACAAAAATACCTTTTGATATCCACTCTTTGCCTTGCTGCAATGATGAGTCATTGCAGCAGAAATAACATCCTGCACCAGCTGCTGAAACTTTTCATTCCTTGCCACAAAATCGGTCTCACAATTAACCTAAATCCATACAGACACAAACATTTTCATTAAGGTAAAGCTGCAAGAATATTATGCAGCGTTCTGTACTGTTCAGTGTCACGTTGTTCAACCCTTATGGGTTCCTTTTGTTGTGAGGCAAAGTTTACCAGTCCTGTCCAGTCAGTACCCTTTCTCTTATCCCTGTGGATATTTTAGTGTTTTCCCTGCTGCCCGCTCACTTCAACTCAGAGAGCGCTTGTTAATAAGCTGATTAGTTGGTTCGAATAAGTTCAAAGAAGGGAAAGCATTAAATGAGAACTCCAGGACCAAAGTTGAGCACCACTGTTCATATATACATATATACATTATACAGGCTGTTTTTGTCACTGTTCCTGATGATGGGTGGGCGGGGCTAAACTATAGTAAGCTGGGTACATGGAAATATGCAAAGATGTTGATTTTTGTGAAAACAGTGAGCTGATTTCAGCTTGTTTTTGTACTCAAAGTTGCATCTATGGACCATATTAAACAGGGTGTCATTTGGAAATGTGTTTATGTACATCAACTTCTTTTGTTTAAAAAAAGGTGGGTAATGAAAGGTTTCAATAATATGGGTATGACATGAGTGCCGTATATGAAATTAAGTGAATTAAAGGGTTTGCTGAATTCTGACCTCCACCATAACAGCTGCATTGTCCTTCAAAAGAAGCCCAATCAGTCCCTCTTTGGCTTTCCTGCCCTCCAGCTTGCTCGCTTTGCTCCATCCCTCCTTCTGAGCCTGTTCATGGAGCCAGCTTTCTGCCTATAAAAGTGCAATATTAAAACACATACAAAATTAACAAATCCTCCTCTCAGTCATTACGTGAAAGTTCCAGCACACCTGTGAAAGGTCGTTGTTGAATTTCTCCAGCGCTTTCTTGCAGTTGATGAACGTGTAGCCAGTCGCTTTGCGCAGTTTCATCAGGAGCGCTTTATCTGCTCCACTGTGCACGTGTCTCTGAAAGGCAACCTAGGAACCAGAACCAGAATCAGAAAACTTCTATTGATCCCAGAGGAAACTGCTAATGCTAAGACTGCACTGACACGACACACAGAAACAGAGAGACAAGAACAATATACAACGTAAGCGCACATTGTCATTTCAACTATACACAGCTCACAGTGAAACAGTGAAGTCAATGTGGCTCCAGGATCATGGTGCAACACAAGAACAGAAGAGAACACCACAAAAATCCATACAGACACAAAAACATGCAAAAAAAATACAATAAAACAAAAAATCTGTAGCAAAAAGCTCAATATGAAATACACCGTGCTACAAACACGAATACTAGGTGTAAATACCATAAA
>JBBPDE010000002.1:12814767-12821913 GCA_037974605.1 Nannopetersius ansorgii
TGGTGTGTTCCCACTAGCAATGTTAACAGCAGAATAAATGCAAACAAACAAGAAAGCAGTAAAAAGTATCAAGATTTGTTTTGTTTCTAAAAACAAATGTATTTTATGTTTTGTGAGCTGGTAAGGAGAACACAGGTTTGAGTCCAGGTTTCTCATCCATAGCTTGAAGTTGTGAAATTCCATCAGCAGCTCCTGATTTTATTTAATGAAGCAGTTCAGTGGACAGTGGACAAATTATTATAACTATAAAAGCATGTAATCTGATTCATTGTGTGTAATGAGATGCACGCCTGAAATAAGAGAAGAAAAGAGAAGCAGATTAAATAGTAAGTGACAGCTGCTTAAAGCAAGCAGAATTCTTTGAATACTGATGCAAAGTGCTAAAAATATTTATTTGGTCTGTTTGAGACTGAATGGTGAAGTGTAGATGGAGCTAAAAAATCAGAAAAGGCTTTAAACTGTATTAATGGTGTTGTGCTTATTCTGTCCATGACTGTTTGTTTTTGTCCTACACTGTTTGTCAAAGATCTTAACACATTCATGTAAAAATGTTTATTTTCTATAAACACCCTGTAAATTACACTGAACCAGTTCTCATAGTCTCAATATCTCAACACTTAGCCTGCAGTGTAAGGGTTAAACTATTTGTCCTTTTAGTCTGGTCTACAGTTTAAGTATTCTCTGTGTCTGTATGTTTCTGTGTGTTTTACAGACCCTGTAGTGATCAGCAGTAGAGTATCAGACTCAGAGATACAGACTGTTTCTGAGGCTCTGTATGTTTTGGACTCAAACAAAGCCTCAGCTTCTGAAGTCATCATTGACCCTCAGACCCTTATATCTAACTCGGAGACCAGCGCTAAAAATGACCTCTCACCACTGCCGTAAGTGTACATACAGAAACACACAAAGTTACCCAGACTTCATGGGGCCCAGAGCATGCTGAAATGTGTGGGGAACCTTCAGCACACCACCACTGGGTTCCTGAGCAAGACCCTTAACCCCAAGTTGCTCCAAAGAGACTGTCCCCTGTAGTTAGGGAATGGAAGTCGCTTTGGATAAAAAGTGTCTGCTAAATTCCATAAATGTAAATGTAAATGGGAATGAAGGCTAGTCTGTATGGTATTTCTCTCTCCATGTGATGCTTTTGATGAAGGAGTTTCTTTTGAAACTCACATGTTACTCAATGATCAGCTTAGATAACTTTGTCTCTTTCTGGAAAGAATTAACATAGTTCTTGTGTGAAATGAAACCTGTTGATAAGCTTATTAGCAGTGGACTATGACACAATTGTGCAACACCTACAGTGTAACGCAAAAGTCAGTCTATAAGTTGTTTAGCTGGGCTGCACAGCATGAGGAACAGATAGTGTATGTTGTCACTAGCATAGTATTTGTCAGCATCATCTCTGCAGGGACGTGAGGAGTCAAATATGGCAAATATTTGTATTATACTATAAAAGCATGTAATCTAATTCATCGTGTGTACAGAGATGCCAGCCTGAAATAAGAGAAGAAAAGGGAAGCAGATTAACCCGTTTAATCCCAAATTTTTCCCTGCAAAATAAGTGCATGCATTTTACTCCTTAGACATCCCTATCCCTAATATGTTTGAATGTTATGATAGTGAAAATGTAGGTTTTATACTCTGCAACAATTGTTGCCCACAGGAAACTACACAGTCTAAATTTGACCTATTTTGACCTATTTGACCTATTTACTCCCACTATGTGGTGCATGTGTAGGGAATGGGTAGGGAACCCCTAGACACTCTGCGACCACTCACACAGCGCAGGGCCCCCCCAGTGGAGGGCCATCCATGCACTGAAAAGATCCAAGACCCCAAGACCCCCAGCAGGGTGGATCCCACCGCAGCGACCCAGCTGTTCACCCCCTGAGGGGAGGCCGCTCTTCACACCAAGATCTCATGGAACACCCACCGGCCTGACCTCTGATAGTTTTAAGTTGTGTAGAAAAAAAAGTAAATAAAAAAAAAGATAAATAGAATTAACTATTTAAAACTAGTATAAACTAGTATAACTAGCACTATGACTATGTATTATGCTAGCGGTCACAATTGTTGCCGTGCTTACATTTACTCTTCTTACGGTGAAAAGATGCATGCAGGAATATAATTCTCATTAAATATTAGTAGTAGACCCTTTAGAAAATATGTGTTCAAAATATTTTAGTAATATCTGTTAATAAAGGTATTTTATGAACTTCCTCTTGTACAAGTTTGAGGCAGACATCTCTTTCCAGATGTGCAGGCTGTATGTAAAGGGGCGTGGTCATGTCTCCATTCACACAAGTCACATTACATTGATACAATTTATGGGAGACATCCTCTTTTTAATTTTTTTTAACTTGCATTAGCTGCCCAAAGCCAAAACAACACTTTTAGAGCTGCCAAAATAAAAGAAAAAAAACGGTCACTATTGTGACCATTGGGATTAAATGGGTTAAATAGTAATTGACAGCTGCCTAAAACAAGCTGCTTTGAATACTGATGCAAGGAGCTCACAAAATATTTCATTTGTTCTCTTTGAGACTGAATGGTGAAGTGTAGATGGAGCTAAAATATCAGAAAAGGCTTTAAACTATATTGATTATGCTGTGCTTATCCTGTGCATAGCTGTTGTTTTTTTGCCTTGCTATGTTAGCCAAAGATCTTAACCCATTCATGTGAAATGTGGCATTTTTCTTCAAACTGCCTGTTTCAGTCCAGCTGTAATGCTGAAAATGTTAATACTGGCTAAGGTAGAAATGTGTCAGAACACACAGTTGTGAACGGGGATGTGTAGCCGCAAACCACTCTCCATGCCCAGGCTATTGATCAGACGAGTTGGGATAACCCTGGCTCCCCATGTGGATAAATGATCCTTGGAAGCTGTTGTTCCTTGGATCACTTTTGGTAGATATTAACCAGTGCACATCAAAAAAACACCCCTCAAGACCTGGCATTCTGGAGAAGCTCTGACCCAGTCGTCTTCTCATCACATACAGGCCATTTCCAAGTGCTGCAGATCCTTGTGTTTTCCTGTTTTTCCTATTTCTGACTTCAGGAATTCACAGTTCCTATGCTACCTAACACACCCCACCCCTTGACAGGTGTCACTGTATCAAGATAATCAATATTATTCACCTCACCTGTCAGTGGTTTTAATATATTGTCTGATGAGGCATGGCTATACTATGTTTGGATGCCTGCTTTATATAGACATTTATTAAGTATTTAATTTACTTTTTACTGTTTATCATGCACACTTGTTTGCACTTGTTTATCTGAAGATTTTTTTTATTACTTAGCTCTAATCTGAGATTTATTTTTCATTTATTGGAACTATGTTACAAAATCTCACAGATGCCTCATGTTGTACTTCTCTAATGTATGTGACCAATACAAATAATGGGCTAATTGTGCTGTAAATATAGACGAGAACAAGGGAATGAAAGCAAAAATGTTCTCATAATGTCTCTTGACCTAATCTCAACCTCTCTGTCTTTCTTTCGACCTCCAGCTTGTTCAAGCGAGTGAATGAGGCCTCTCTGTTTTCTAAGACGACATATAAAGCCTTTATTGCTTTGATGGATAACTATGAGAAGAAGACAGGGGTGGAAGAGAGTGTGACCTCGGTGGAAATACAGGAGCAGGAGAACTTCCTCAAACAAACCATGCAGAATACGCAGCTGGGAAGAGAACTCTATGCTTTCCTGTACACTAAAGGTCTTCATTTTTTGCTTTAATATATAGTTATTAACTTAAAAGCTATTCTCTAGGATTGTTCAGTACCTTAAAGCACACTTTTAGCAGAAATATTGTATTGAACACAAACATTTTTATATCAAATGCCCACTAGCTTCTATTAGAAATGTATTTCTATTCGAGATTTTCCTTTATTTTAGAAACACGTGCAGGAAAACACATTGTCTGTGGCATTTGAGTCTACAATACAGATGTGGCAGACAGATTAGGTTAAAAAGTGCTAGATTATTCCTTTAAAACATACCATGTACATACTTTGAAAGTATGGGCATTAACTGAAGCAGACTGTGCTGTTTTTAAGGTTATTACAGCTCCTGGAATGAGTTTTTGGAGGATCTGAAAATGATGTGGTTTGGCCTCTACTCACGCAGCAGTGGAAAGTTGGACTCGAGTGGCTTTGAGCACACCTTTGCAGGTCAGTGTGTGTTACATGTTATTATTAGCATTTGTTACACTTCTACATAATGTGAGCAGGGTCAGTGTGTTTGTGTGCTAATAAGATTGCTTTACATGCAGGGGAGATTAAGGATGGTAAAGTGTCTGGGTTCCACAACTGGATTAGATTTTACCTCATGGAAAAGCAGGGGCTGCTGAATTATTACAGCCACAGCTTCGATGGCCCAGTGAGTTGGCTTTTTAAAATTTTTTTTTTTTTTACCATTTTACCTTCAAGAACTGTAGTCTTTTTAGTTTCTTACTACAATGCTAATATGAAAGTTGAGTGAAACCACACATGCAATTAACATCTAATTTACCCTAAGTGTAATTGTTTGGATGAATTTGCTTCAGAGCTATGAGGCTACTGTACCTAATGTAATTTATGGTTGCTGGTTACTCAAAAAAGTGATTCTAGTTGGGTAATGATTTATATTTCTGTTTCTCTGCCTTTCAGTGGTTGTCTTACCCAGATGTGCTGGGCATGCAGTTTATGTGGGATGGTTATTATAAGCAGGTTGGCTCCTCCATCATTGGCTGTAGCCCCGAGTTTGACCTGGCCGTCTACACACTGTGTTACATCACTCGTCCTGGCAAACTGTGAGTCAGCAATGTTATCCCACCTCTCTGAATGCTCAATATAGCTGTGAACTCATTCTGCAGTTTTTTTTTTAATCATGCTTTTTCTCTTTCCCTTTGACATCCTCACAAGGTTTGTTTGATGTTATTTAAAAAAAAATTAACCATTTTTAATCACATTTGTTTTGCCATAAAATATAAATGCATATTACTTTTGTTCTGATTGGATATGCTGTGATTCACTTGATTTAAAAACCAGTCTGGGCTGAGTCTTTCCTTATAATTTCAATGTGAATGAAGGGGGGTAAACTGCAGCAGGCAGTTTAATGTAAAGTAAATTCAATATTTTCCTGCTTGGTTTTCATTTATGAACTGTACCCACAGGATAGTGACTAGTGCATACTACGTCAAACAGACCTTTTAAATGCCACTTTCTCTATTTTCAGGTGTCGTCTGAGTTTAGGAGGAAAGCAGTTAAACATCCAGACCTATACATGGGATAAGACTACTTATGGGGATGGAAAGAAATACATTGCATCTGCCTATCCTGCCACATAATGATATTCTGAAATTATGCAACTAAACGGAACATGAGTCGGTTACAAGTATTCTAATGTTTTGTTTTTTTGTGGTGTTCCAACACCTTTCCACACCGGAATTATGGCTGGCTTACAATTAAATTGCATACTACACAATCCACAATTCTAAAATTATTGCTGTGTATGGTTCATACTTTTTTAAAAATAACTTTCTAATAGTCAGTCACTGTCTTATCTGGAGTTACTACTCAACCATTTTACTATTTTAATATTTTGACTTTTTTGTGGACAGTCATATTTTTCTTTTTCCAACAAGATCAGTAATGAAGCATTGGCACTTTGCTAAACTAACAAGTGATAACAGAAGGGAAGTGTTTAATTGTTTTATTTAAATAAAAAAACATACCATTTTAAAACAATTACAAAAAGGTCCCAAAGACATTAGTGGAAAACACTGAGGCAGATTCTTAGGAGGTCAGATGTCACAGCTTGTGGTCATTTGCGCAGCGGAAGCCAAGGTTAGAGGCAGAGCTGTCAGGAGTATTCTGGCTTCGGGCAGCACACCGGTACCTGTAACAGTACGACTACAAAGAGAAATACAAAGTGGAGAAATAAAACATGCATTCATTATAAAGATCTAAAACATGCATGTGTCTGAACAGAACACTTTCAGTCACTTAACTCAGATTCTTAGGAAATTAGTACCTAATTTCCTTTCACTTCTGTGAAAATTGATCAGTTTGTTTAAACCAGTTTGGGTTTCTGTTACCTTGTGACACATATAGGATCCTCCTTTCTTCACTTTGTCTGTTCCAGTTTCTGGTCCTTTCTGTAAACATACAGAACGTGGCTTGTTAGTAATGAGACAAATGGGTTTATGTTAATATGTGTATATAGTTATATTGCATATATTGGTTGTGTTTAAATATAATTTAAAAACATCTGAAAGTGAATGTGCTTTTACATATTTGCCCATTACCGGGTTGTGTGTTTCATCTCTGGTGTGATGAACGTTCCACCAGTCTGTGGTCCACTCCCATGCATTCCCTACCATATCATACAGTCCAAACCCATTGGCAGGAAATGACATAACCTATCAAACATACCAGATATTAGTGTGTTTTCAAGAATAAGGAATATACAGCACTCTTTACACACTCTCTCACTGGTGACGTCTTAGGGAATCCGTCCTCTGCTGTGTTGTGATTGGGAAAATCTCCCTGCCAGAGGTTTGCATAGTGCTGTCCTTTGGGCATCAGTTTATTCCCCCATGGATACAACCTGGAAAGAGAGAGACTGTGGTGGAGGGAATGCATTCCACATATGGAGCAAAAACGCTGCATATTCTCATTCTACTCATACCTGTCCTGTAGTCCCCCTCTGCAGGCAAACTCCCACTCAGCCTCTGTGGGCAGTCTGCGCTGAGCCCACTGACAGTAAGCCTGTGCATCAGCCCACGACACATGCAGCACAGGGTGATCCATCCTACACAAAGTACATTATATAGTATTTTATATGATCTGCATGTTTTAGCAAACTTATCTTGTGGTTTCCAGCCCTTGCAAGACAATACTCCCTGCCCTGTAGTTAAAGTTTTTCATGTTGTTTTTACTTGTTGTTTTTCATGTTGTTTTACTGGGGGAGCTGGTAGCCTAGTGGTTAGGGCATTCGCCCTTCAACCAGAAAGTCCGGGTTCGATCCCCAAGACCGCTAGGCACCGCTGAGGTACCCTGAGCAGCCAGGAACACGGCACCCTGCTCCCCGGGCGCCGTGTTCCTGGCTGCCCACTGCTTCACTTGGTGAATGGGTTAAATGCAGAGGAAGAATTTTG
>JBBPDE010000002.1:12834939-12852690 GCA_037974605.1 Nannopetersius ansorgii
GTATGTGCGATTAAATGTGATTAATTAGATTAATTAATCGCCACACCATGTAATTAATTAGATCAAAAATTTTAATCGCTTGCCAGCACTAGTATGTATACTTATTACATGAACTAAATAAGTCTTACTGTTGGCTCCTTAAAAGATAAGCTGACTCCAAATATATTTTAATAAAATAACTTTGTCATATCTTCAGAGGTGCACACAAGCAATTGCCTTGCATGAAATCATTTAGATACAGCATCCTGGTATTAATGCTGTATGCTATTGCTTTGTTGCAGCAAATGCTGTCTAAATGTCCATGGAAGGAGTACAAATCTGACACTGGAAAGCCATATTACTACAACTCTCAGACGAAAGAGTCTCGCTGGACAAAACCTAAAGAGCTGGAGGATTTAGAAGGTAGGTCTGGCCTTACACATCCTTTTTCTGTATTCTGATGAATACAAGGTTAAATATTTCTCAGGATTACAAATGATGCTATTTTTTGCTATGTCATATTTAGTTCAAGAAGACCATTAATTACTGTAAACCAATGTTGGTTTTATGTAAGAAAATGTGACCGAAGTCACTAAAAACTGAAAAAGTAGTACAATACAAATACATTGATGACAGATACTGCCCTTTAGTAAAAGTTAACATTTTCTGATTAAAATACCTCCTTATTTCAAGTACTATTGGGCAGAGTGTCAACATGACTTATGAGCATTATGGAAATAAGGGTATAACGTTGTGAACAAGACAGGAAATCTTTAAAATAATACCCAAGTGCTTGGATATCTTGGTAAGTGCTTTTGGAACCACTTGTGCAGAAATGGAACCTGTATCATACCACCCAGGCACTGTCTAGAAAAGCTCAGCAGTACAGCAAAAAGGAGACTTCTGAGAGATGCCAAAGAGACCACTAACCACTTTGAAGGTGCAACAAAACTGACTGAGACTGGATTGAAAGTCCAACACTCGAAGATATCGAGAGCTGTTTATGCAACCTTTCAGTATTGGAGGGTTGCTAAAAAGTCATTGCGTTTTCATGCTTGTTCTGGCTGTTTCAAGAGCTTTTTTTGGCCTAAATTGCTTTTAACATTGCTACATGCAAGAATCAGGAGACACCTTACTGGGGCAGCTGGTGGCCTAGTGGTGTGATCAGAAGGTCATGGGATTGAATCCCAACACTGCTAGTGTAGTCACTGCAAGTGCCCCTGTACTCCCCTCCCACATAGTGGTCAAATCTAAAATCTGTTTCAAAATCGTTGTTGAAAAGCATCACCTGTACAATTTCGAGCAAACTAACCAGAAGAACGGATGAAAATAACCCCTGATGAGCATATTGGTTTGCAGTAAAAACACTGACTGGAACAGTCTCATTTTTTTAATCCATACAAATCTGACTTGTAAGAGGTTTGAAAAGTTTTGCAAGACACTGTAGTGTGCTCATTACTATTTAATGAAGTCTGCTGTTCAGTGTTCGTGTTTTGATCTCCTTTATGTTTGGTCTTCATTCATCAGCAATGATAAAGGCAGAGGAGAATGGGTAAGGAGTCTTCTATCTTCCACATCTTTTTGATGTTACTTCTTAACATGCAGCCCTCTCTTTGTGCGGGCCTGATGGACTTTAATGAGTAGCTGTGCTGTTGTGTTTCTACCAGAAACGCAGACGTTGTAGCTCCTGGCACCGCCCCCACTCTGGCAGCTCCGACAGACATGGTGGTCGCTATGGCTGCTGTCGCAGAGGTCGATGCTGCCATGGCAACGCCTGCAGCCGAAGAACAGCTGTCTCAGATACCTGTGCAGGGACCTGAGGTAACCAGTGATGCAGCCGTGACCTCAACTGAAGACACGCCCAGCACAGAGACACCTGCCAGGTAATGCATGCGGACTTACGGACATATTTCATATATGTATAGGCCAGGTTGACAGAAATGATTCAATTGGTTAATATTGAATTTTCTATTTGAATGAGTTCAATTTTCAAATAGCAATAGGTGCAATTTTAATTATAGTAAGTTTATTTATTTATTTATTTATTTATTTATTGTAATTGGCTAGTTCATAACTGAAGCTGTAAAAAGGGGTAAAAAAGCATATGCTCACTGTCTTCTTGGCCTGGAAGAAACAGAATATAATCATATATTTTCAGGCAAATTATTCATGTGAGACTGAAGCAGCTAAATTAATGGCACTAAGAATAATACCCATATGTAATCCAGGATGTCCTGGTCTCATGTCATCATTTTTACTACACTGCTAAAGCTGTGCAAGGATATCAGTGGTCCCCAGGCTTTTCCAGCAGGGCCCTGGCGTGAACCTTTCTCTCATCTCAGACTGACTGAATATCAAGGCCATCATGGTTGAATGGGTTTTTCCTTGCACTCTGCTAGGGTTCAACAGAGGTGTGCCTTCAGCACATCAAAATGCAGCATGCTAGAAGAGAAGGCACGTTTGATGTTGATTTGTAATGGAAATGTTTCACGTATGTACCCCTTGTCCTGTTTCCACAGTAACGACACATCTAAAGAAGAGAGGCCGGAACTGGTGAAGAAAGTGTACAAGTGGAACACCAAAGAGGAGGCAAAACAGGCCTTCAAAGAACTGCTCAAGGAGAAGGTGGGGTCTCCCATGTTCCCATGTCTTTCTGTTTCTGTATAGTTTCATCCTTTCAAAAATCCCTTCTGTTTGTTTTATAGGTTCAAGTCTCCCTTAAAGTGTTCATTTTTAACAATAGCTTTGCCGCTTTCTTTTTTTTCTCTCTCATACATATGCTCTGATTCATTCTCTTGGTTCCTCTCTCCCTTGTGGAGGTACAGATATTGTATTGGTTGGAGCAATGGCCGCCTGGGTGTGGTTCTATATTTAGCATATTTTAATTTGAAGCACAAAGCTGTCCTCAGAGGCTCCTGCCTGCTTTTCCTGAGTGCTCTTTAATTGCCGTGTCTGTGTGATTAGTGGCTAGAGTCTGAGGAAGCATCATACAATAGTATGCTCTGATGAGCAGCATTTTCTGTATGTGACAGACAGAAATGGATGAAGGAACTTCCCTTTGACTTTTTGTCTTTCCCTTTTTTTGGTCAGCTCTCTCTAGGCCTCGTCACTGTCCCATGTTCATCCCCCCCCCTCTCCTGTCTCCTCTATCTGAGGCATGGGGAGGGAATCTAAAAAGGCCACTTATGTAAGCTGCTGGCATTTCTGTAAATTGGGACTGCGTCTTACAGCTGCTCTGTGCACCCACTGTGCAATTAAGAGAATTCAGCTCAGCTCAATGCACCCGCTGTGCAATTAAGAGAAGGTATCACCTGGACCTTCATATATTGCCAGAAAGGAGCTGTTTAGCATAGGCTTCTCTTGTTTTGCTGTTTTTCTGTATGTCTAAATTTAAGCCCTTTCATAACACCAGAAGTCTTATTTCCAAACATTTAATAAGACCCACTATATGCACCTACATTTCTCAATACCCTTAGCAGAAGAATAAGACTGCTTCGGGGCTGCCTCTTACAGCTATATAAACTCTGTGGTGGGTTGATATTAGGGCTGTTCGATATTAGGAAAACATGCGATATGCGATAATGTTAAGTGTTGCGATGGCGATATCACATGCGATAAGTAAAAACATAGTCTTTATAGTGTTATTATTCTGCATTGGATTTGCTCGTAAAATAGACTCCAGACACTGACTAGTCTATGCAGAAAAAAAGAAATGCAATATTTCCATTCCAACATGTTTTTTTTTTTTAAGAATTTAGTTAAACAGAGCATTTAATGCCTACCATAAAACATTTGAACCATTGGACATTGTTGAAAAAAATCTGAAAATATATTTTTAATTATTTTAAATCTTAAATAAATGTAAACACAATTTAAATTATAGTAAGTTCTTAGCCTGAAAAAAAAATAGCAAAAGGAACAATCTATAGTAGCACAGGAGATGAAGAAACCTGCTCAGTGATTTTTTTTTTTTTTGCCCTCTTCTCTGTGCCTCTGGGTGAAGAGATTTGGAAAAACACCATTTATTGCAGTTCAGTCAGTCTTTTGCGAAATGTATATTGCGCATGTTGATATTGCGATGATGGTAAATTTGCGATATATTGTGCAGCCCTAGTTGATATCAAGGCTGGTATGTTTCCCTGTGCCACACAGCTGTGCTGGCTCCAGTAAGTAATGCTCAGTATAATTTTTTATTTTTTTTGGTTTGCAGGGAGTGTCCTCAAATGCATCTTGGGAGCAGGCTATGAAGATGATCATCAATGACCCACGTTATAGGTACTGCTCCCCAAAGCTCCCATGACCTGTTTAAGCTTATTGAGAATCTGAATTGAATACATTTATACACTTGTATGTTTTTCCTTATGACTTGCTGTTACCACCTGTTAGTCTTGGCTTCCATCTTGTATGTGTGATGCTTGTCTCTCTGTGTGGTGCCAGTGCTCTGCCTAAACTGAGTGAGAAGAAACAAGCCTTTAATGCCTACAAGGTCCAGACAGAGAAGGAAGAGAAAGAGGAGGCCAGGATCAAATACAAGGAGTCCAAAGAGACATTTCAGCGATTCCTGGAGAATCATGAGAAAATGACATCCACTACCAGATACAAGTGAGAACTGTCTGTGTATGTCCTTAGGGAGCACTCTGGTAGCTGTGGCTTTTGTCCATTACCACAGTGTTACAGTCCTAGTAATCCGTTTTACATACAATTTCTACACATAGTCTCCTAATCCAACCCATTAAAGGCCTAATAATTAGTTGATGAGCTGGATGACGTGTTAAAGCAGAGAATACTGAAAACAGGACAGGGCACTGGGTCCCCCTATACATTACCTGTCGCCTTAAAGTCTAAAAACATGACCCCGCTTATATGTGCTGCTGTCCTTAAACTAGTAACGCTCTTATTCACTCTAGTGCTTGATTTGCATTCAGAAAATATATACAAATGGAATCTTGGAACACTTGGTTGGTAATGGGGTTATACATGCTAGGTTAACTTTTACTCTCTAGTTTTTTTCACTAGCTGGCCAAGACTTAGAGTGAGACTGTGAGAAAGAGTTTTGTCCTTTGGGGTCATGGTGATTGATCAAATCAGGACTGCCACAATTACATGGCAACAGAATAAATTCTGGAACATTACATCTGTCAGTCATTGGACATTCGAATGTTATTCATAGTGTATGAATTGATGCCCACAAGATTAACCGAATTAGAAAGAAAACACATATTAAGGGTTCCTGGGGCTCTACCCATCAATAACATGTCAAAAAGGTGCTTGAGAATGATGGAACGTGTCAGTCAGTAAGCCCATTTCTTTGAAGTGGCAGCTCCCATAGTTTTTGTTTCCAAGGAAACAATAACACCACTTTCCCTTCTCAGTCCTGTCTGTCAGTTATTGCCGTTTCTGTTTTGGGGAACTTGAGAATAGTGTTCTTACTTTTTTAAGACTATTTGTCATCTGAAGGATTATGAACCTTGTTAGTGTATTAGTTGGACCTGAGTGTGTGTGAGTTCTACGCAGCAGTGTGTGTATCTTTTTCCCGCTGTACAGAGTACAGTTAAGGATGCAAGAAACCGAAGGGCAGTTCATGGTTCACTGCTTCCTCCTTTTGGTGAAGAAGAGAACTGCAGCAGGAAATGTGTTTCTCGGGTGGCTGTTCTTCTATATGTTCTGTATCTCCACGTTAGGAAAGCGGAACAGATGTTTGGGGATCTGGAAGTCTGGAGCTGTGTTCCAGAAAGAGACAGACTGGAGATCTATGAAGACGTGCTCTTCTATTTGGCCAAGAAAGAGAAGGTGGGATTTATTTACTGTAGTTATTTAGAATATAGCAAATCAAGTCACATGTGGATTTTTTATGAGAACCAAACTGATCATTTTACGTGGAAATCTCCACAACAACGCGGAAACTGCAAATGTTCTCTCTTTTTTTTTTGCTTTATTTGTACCAATTGGGTTTTTTTTTACTCAATTTAGTTATAAATGATAAAAAGTATATTTACTAAAAACATAAATAGTAATCCAAAAAGAAATTCAGCTAAGTTTCCAGTTATTGGCTGCTGCCCTCCTTTTTTCATTTCATTTTTCTAAAAGCCTTATGCTGCCCAAATGCCCTGCACCTTCTGGCATTGCAGCTCAGCATCTTGGGCGAGAATTACAGGTTAAAGGCCATGGTTCGGAGGGGACAATTTGGCAATCCGTGTGCTATATCTGTCTATTTTTATAGTGTGAACCCTAAATATGTCCCCAAATATGCTCCCAGAACTCTTTAAATTCATTTTAAACTCAGTTTAATACATTACCCTTAACAAAAATGTAAAGATAAACCAAATCTGTACTGTACAGTTTATGCTGAACTCCTGTAGTGCTAGAATGTAAATACAGATGTTACCACAGTACATACAGCACTGCAATTCATACACTTATACTTGTGTGTACACTTATACTTTACATACTTTTGTATAAGTAGTGTAAATACAGTCATTTATTGTCTTTTTTAGTAATAAAAATACAGTAAAATGTACTAGGAATCACCAATTATTTTTACAGTTCAATAATTTACCGTTCATCCTGCAGTGAGTTGTACTACATAATAATGGGCACTAAAATACATGAATTATATATTGCCATGAAATAAAATGCTGTATCTGCTATGTCCACGAATATGCTGTGGTTTTTGCCAAAATTATTAGTTCGGTTCTAAGAAAAAATGACTGAATTTAAAACACTTCAATTTCATTTTAAATTCAGCTTAATACTTTACCTTAAGGTAAAAGTATACAGGGATGCACCGGCGGTTGTTCGGCCATAATCCGGAACGCACAGATTGCTGGTACGCCCCGTGTACATTTTCGTTGAGGCTAGTATATTAAGCTGAATTTAAAACTTTCTCTTACACACTCTCTTGCTCGCTCTCTTGCTCTGTGTCTCTCTTTCTGTCTCTCTTTCTGTCTCTCTTTCTGTCTCTCTCTCTCTCTCTCGCTCTCGCGCTCTGTCTCTCGCTCTCTCTCTGCCTCTGCAGGAGTTCAGTGTAAACTGTACAGTACAGATACGGTTTATCATTATATTTTTGTTAAGGGTAATGTATTAAACTGAGTTTAAAATGAAATGCGAATAGCGGTGGATTACTGTACTCCCTTTGTGTATGGTCTGATATCAGGTCTGCTCTCCACCAACTTACTTTCTCCACTATAGGAACAAGCCAAGCAGCTGAGGAAGCGGAATTGGGAGGCACTAAAGAACATTCTTGATAACATGGCCAATGTCACGTACCGCACCACCTGGTCTGAGGCTCAGCAGTACCTTCTAGACAATCCCACCTTTGCTGAAGATGAAGAGCTACAAAGTATGAATATATATACACACTCACAGACACGTTATCCAAAGGCATGTACCATTAATTGCTATCATACCTAAGAAATGGTTCAATTTGGTATGCATACTGAATTGGTTTGACTGATGTGTAATGACATACGGTTGTTAAAACAGTGACCGAATTAACACTACTTACTTTTCTGATACAACAAATTCAAGTGAACATTTTTATTGATCACCTGCAGCCTCATTAATGTCCTCTTCAAAAATATGTTTAGTCTATTTTTGATGACTGTTTTTCATCTTTGTCCTCTCTATGGCAGACATGGATAAGGAGGATGCTCTGATCTGTTTTGAGGAACATATTCGAGCTCTGGAGAAGGAAGAGGAAGAGGAGAAACAGAAGGGCCTGCTGAGAGAGAGACGAAGACAGCGTAAAAACAGAGAGTCCTTCCAGGTGAGACACAATAATCACAGTTAATATGGTGATCCTAGCTGTCTCTCAAGCAGATGACAAATGCATTGGAAGTAGAGCCTAGAAATTCTGTTGATTCCAGTTTGGGTCAGTTCTTGTTTTGAGTGGAAAAAATGCACTTTAAGTTTGTCACATATCAGCCACCTCAGTTATGAACAGTTCACTAGTCATTTTGGTTGATGGTGGTGATTATTTTATTGGTGAGTTTTGTTTTGAGCATAACTAAAAGGATGTTCGTTTCTGTTCTGTGTGCATCTGTGTTTTCGGTGTGGTGTAGAAATTTCTGGATGAGCTGCATGATCATGGACAGCTGCACTCCATGTCAGCATGGATGGAGATGTATCCAACCATCAGTGCAGACATACGCTTTGCCAGCATGCTAGGACAACCAGGTCAGGAATGGTCACAGACACACACACACACACACACTTGCAGTTTCTACTTTGCTGCTATGCTAGTGCAACTAGGTCAAAATGCATCTCTCTCAATCACCCTGAGGTCCCTATAATACAGACAATAGCTGTATTAGCTATTAATGCAGGATCCAAAATAATTTTACGTTGCAAGGTTCATTCAGTGCTTGCAATTATTTAATGTTTTAAATCACCAAATAAAAATGTCTTGGCATAATCCCCTGCTCTTATTTGCCAAATATACTAATGATTGTGCAAATTCCTATATCCTGCCAAGACGGAAGATTGATATAAGTAATTGCTGTTAAGATTTTGGGTGATTTTGCCCTTTTTGCTCATACCTCACAAATCTTACCTGGACTATATATGGAGTGTGCACATAATGGACACCCAGATTTGATTCTTTTTTTTTTCTTTTCCTTTTTTGCTACTGTAGATCTCACTCAGTTTCTCCGTCCCTCAGGCTCCACACCTCTGGACTTGTTCAAGTTCTATGTGGAAGATCTCAAAGCCAGATACCATGATGAAAAGAGAATCATCAAAGACATCTTAAAGGTGAGGCTGCAGCTTATGTAAACTGTGTGTGTGTATCATATAATTTATATACAATTACAGTTACTGATTTAGCATATGAATTCTCTCTGCAGGATAAGGGCTTCCTGGTGGAGATCAGTACTACCTTTGAGGATTTTGGCTCAGTTATCAGCTCTGATAAGAGAGCCACCACACTGGATGCAGGAAATATCAAACTAGCTTTCAACAGTGTAAGCATGCTTCTCATTTGTGTTACTTACTACACTTGATATCTAGAACTGTTAGTTTATTTCAGTGGCAGCTGGTGTATATGTTGCACCATGAACGCTTGCACAGCCTAAACAGAAGGATTGGCATTTGTAATTAGGTATATATGTAGTATTATTGAGATATAGCATTACATTGAACTGTCCTTATAAATACACTGATACCATTGTGTCTGTGCATGTCTGTCTTTAGTTGCTGGAGAAGGCAGAGGCCCGTGAGAGGGAGAGAGAGAAGGAGGAGGCGAGAAAGATGAAGAGGAAAGAGGCAGCCTTCAAGAGTATGCTCAAACAGGCCACACCCCCACTGGAGCCTGATTGTACATGGGAAGGGGTATGAGCTGTTTAGTTTTGTCTTGAATTCTTGAAACAAACCAAGTTATTTTGCAATGTTATGTATCGATTGCTTTACATGTTTCCCTTTTGGTTCAGGTGAGGGAGAGATTCCTGAAGGAGGCTGCTTTTGAGGATATTACACTGGAGTCTGAGAGAAAGAGGATATTTAAAGACTTTATGCATGTACTGGAGGTAAATAAATTTACCATGTATTTGTCGTTTTTTTCCTGAAAGTGATTGTGAATATGGTTTGTAGCCTTGTCTACAGTAGGTGTCATTTTGCGATGGTGGGCAGTTGTCTTGCAAATGCATGCAGTCTTACATGAGGTTGTCTCTGCAGCATGAGTGCCAGCACCATCATTCTAAAACCAAGAAACACTCCAAGAAATCCAAGAAGCACCACAGAAAACGATCCCGTTCCCGCTCAGTAAGTGTAAGATTCTTACTCGCTGAAAGCGAAAACACATCTCACTCCTGCCAGCCTAAACATGTCTCCTTTTCTGTAGGCTTCAGAGTCTGAGGATGATGAGTATCACTCAAAAAAGAAGAAACGTTCAACTTCAAAATCTCCTTCTGAGCACTCTTCCTCAGGAGAATCAGGTCTGTCTTTGCTAATAAATAGCCCTCCTCAGAGATGATCAATAAACGCTCACTGCTAGTCAATATCACCACTCAGAAACTACCATGAAAAAATCAACTGTACTCAACTTAGCTAATAGATTCTGTATTGTGTTGTATATTGATTCTCACAGAGAGAAGTTATAAAAAATCTAAGAAACACAAGAAGAAGGGAAAGAAGAGACGACACAAGTCGGTAAGATCTAAAGAGAAGTTGTGCCATGAAATTCACACTCTGCTATAATCACTTGCCTGCATGAGCATAGCAGTCAACAAAGGCCTCTGTTTCTGTGGTTTCTCAAAGCGATCGTTAAAGAACCCGATATTTAATAATAAATGCAGTGGTAACCAAGTGTGTTTATTACGTTTACATTATTATTTCTAGTATGACTTTCTTTCGTATTTGTTTTGATTTGTTCTATTTATTCCTTTAGCAGTCATTTCAAAATCAGCTTAATCTAAAATGTCCCTGCAATAAAGGAGTTACTTATCTTTCCACCCTGCAGGCCTCCCCTGAATCCGATGGAGATAAAGACCGAAAAGGACGAGATAAAGACAAGGATAAAGAGAACGATAAATCTAGAGGAAAGCCTCGCGGGGAATCCAAGCAAAAGTCTCCCAAGAGGAAACCAGCTAAAGAAGAGGTGAGACTTGATTCCGATCAGTTTCTTTCCAAAAGACAGAAGAGCTGATCAGTACTCCATGTGAAATTATTCTAGCTTACCAAAGACTCTTTCTATCTCTTAGGGAGGGTGGGATACTTCAGGCAGTGAACTGAGTGAAGGAGAACTGGAGAAGAGGAGAAGAACTCTTCTGGAACAGTTGGATGCACCATAGATGCCCTTATTCATCTCTTTCTCGTGCTATATCTCCATCTCTCTCGCTCTCTCTCTCTCTCTCAAACATGCATTCCTTTTAATGCCTGCGCCTGAATCGCAACATTTTCATCACACCAATGCTCTGAATACAGATTACTTCCCTTTCTGATTTGGAGCCAGAGAGAAGGTGGAGGACAATTGCCATCAACCTTCCCAGGAGAACAGTTTCATATAGGGCTCAAAACTGAGTAAATAATGTTCTTTTGTGTATGAGGTGTTCTTTTGATTTCCTTGGATTTGATCTTATTCTTAGTTCTTTCTTTAACCCCCAATGTCTCAAATGTGTAGTTGGCTGTACATTTATTTTGTAATTGCCAATAGTTTGTCCATAAAATATTGTTTACAGGTGAATTAAAACGACACAAACAAACCTGCAACTGTTTCTTAAAAACAGATCCAGCTGTTCCATTTTGGAGGGGTGGGAGTAGTTACTTCTTTGAATTAATTGATCTTAAAAGTATTTTAAACTTGCAGTACTTTTGACTCACACAATAAAAATGATCAATGTAAAAAACTGTTTATACAGAACACTTTTGACAGTTTCAATTTGGAACCAAAGACATTCTGAATTTCTTTCATCATTTATCAAACTAAAACCAAAAACAGCATTTACAGACTTCTAAACTCACTTAACTCTGCTTCACATCCATCAATGACTTTGAACAAAGTTATTTTAATAGTTTATTTGAACAATGGCATTGACAAAGAGTGGATCTAACAAAACGTATTAGAATCAAAGTTCTGCAATAAGCATACAATGCCTAAAGATACATTTCTGATTAGAAAGGACAATAAAAACATGCCAGTTTGATCCAGTTTTGTAAGTGGAATGGAATGCATCAATGAAGAGTGCAGCATAGAGACATGCCAGTATTATCTAGCAATGCATTACATTGTGGTGTCTTACTGTATCAGTTTATCTAATGCCTTAATACTGCCAGGCAAGCGTAAAATCAGAGCCCGATGCTACATAGGCCATTAGAGACAGGCCAGATTCATTTTTCAGTTTAAATATACAAAATGAAAAAACAAAAAACTATAAGTTAAAATAACATTCAAATGGTGTAACACAGGATGATGTAATCTTTGTTTTAGGCAGTTTTAAACAATATGTACAATATTAACCTTACTAAGGAAAAGGTTAAAAAGTAAAACAAAGACTTTTGTAGCAAAATCTGTACAGTTCTTTTCCACCAGTTTTTTATTTTTTTTTTTGTGTTACATTTACTTGCCGTTCTTAAACAGAACACAATGCTAAGGACAACTGGTGCTCTGTTGAGTGGACGGCGTGAGAGATTTGCTTTAGTGGTTAAATGCTGTTTTTTGAATTTGTAGTTAGTGGTGATGAAGAACAAGCACCTCTTGATGACGATAGTGCTGCTTGGAGAGTAGAGCTGAGGCGCTTTTCCTGCTGGTTGTATTCTTTGGTATACACTATAATTGTACTTACAGTTGCCACTCAACATGCTGAGTACTGGAATACCAACCTGCTGAGGTTTTATAGACTCCCACAGGATTACGTTCAGCCACTCGCCTAGAGACTACCGAGTGGCACTTGGGCACAGTTTATTTCTTTGCTAAGTTACTGCTTTGAAAAGGTCCACTTCCAGCCTTGGGGCTATAGGATCCATGCTCACTCACTTTTTACACTTGGTCTGTTAACACTGATGACTGGAAATGTTAATGCTCAAGTTATATACATTTCACAACACCCTAGTACTATCCCTTCCATATGTCTTTATTTTCATGTCTCTTTTGAAAGTCATTTTTGCCCTCTTGAAAGCGAGTGCTGAAACTGTTTGTTGTATTCTGCACCATTCTTTTGGATCTGCAAAAGCTCAACACGCCTGTAACCTTTAAGGATACACCTGGCCTTGTTCAAATCCGTGTGGAGGGAGGTCTTGAGCCATGTTGTGCAGTGAAAGCAATATGGCAGTTAGCACTGGAATGTCAAAAGTTACTATGGATTTTCATAGTATATAAATGAGTTGTAAACAGCTAGGGAGCATTTCCCAAACATGTCCGTTTGTCCGGTTTGTGACAGGGGAAAGTCAGGTCAAGTCCAATTGCTTGAAGTGACACCACATACGACAAAAAAAAAAACATACAATGTTAAATTTAGGCACTTCGCTTGTCAAAAGTAGCTTGACATTTTGACCTTTCAAAGCAACATGCTCAGTCTTTCAAATCCTTCATTAGTCCATTTCACAGAGAGGCCGAAAGCCCCTGGTTCCACTCCCCCATCCCATCCAATCACGTCCACTCTGCCCTCGTTACATGAACACCTCTGCATTGTTGATTGGCCGCAAGTTCTGATCATCGAAGCGTCTCCGGACACTCCTCCTCACTGCGTCGGCGCGCCTGTAAGGCTGGTTTCTCAGATCTGACAGAGGCATGAGATAAAAGACTTGTCAAGCATTGTCAGAGCGTTCTCATGGAGGCTGGGTGTGCTGGCAGCCAATCGGACAAGGCAGCTTGAGCTTCATAGAAAATTACATGAAAGGGTTTTGATCTGAGTTCAATTTTTTTTTCCCTTTTGGTCAGGACAAATGCCAAATTTGGTATGCCTCCTCTCTCAGTGTCGGTCAAAACACTTTCTTGTCACTAACAGTAAAAATCTAAAGGCACTGCTTAAGCGTACGCTTAAATAAATAGACCTCTTTCAGGAGAAAAAGATTATGCCCCTCTGTAAAAGGCAACTAGTCGAGGTTAAATTCAATTGACTCTATTCTAAATTAGTCAGTGTTACACTTCATACATGCACTATTAGGAAAAGACTAGCAGGGCTATTTAACTAAAGGCGGTGCAGCTGAGGTAGGTGTTCCACTGCCATTGACATTTATAAGAAAACTATAATTCGGCAAATCAGACGATGTTGGAACAAGTACCTGCACACTTTGCCAGCAGCCAACCTTAGATAGCCCTGGTGTGTTTTAGAAATGATGGTCAAGGAGAGAAAGAAAGAGAGGGTATCATACGTATTAAAATAAGAACAAAGACATGGAGGTTAGATAAAAGGGATAAATAGAAAGAGATGCTTGCCAGGTTTGAGTACCATCCATCACCACTGGGGTGCTACTGGACGAGTTCCTTACCCTCGAGTGCACATTGGGAAATTTAGTAATATTATTCTTCTTTAGGGCTGAGAGGAGAGGAGACAAAAACGGAGGTTAAAATAAAGTAGAGGTGACCGGACAGAGAGGTCAATCCAAACGGCAGGCACCGCAAAGCACACCGAGCCACGCTGCCCCAACATCGGAGGCCACAGGGCAAAGATGCAAGGCCAGGCAGGATCATTATTAGGTGTGAACAGAAGCACTAGGCTATAGAGAGAGCACAAGCATTCACAAAGCAGAACTGCTTTAACTGTCTCAAACACTCAAGCTGCTTTGCACATTGACCTCCAGCAACACACTAGAAAGCAAATACCAAACTACGCATGAAGACTGATGAAGAAAAGGAAATCATACAAACACTTGCAGCAGCAAATATCGATAAGCATGTCAAAACACATGTTTATGGATTAGTGTCTAATAAAGTGAGCATGCATGCAGTCTGGTGCATTGTGTGTTTAGACAGAAGCAGAGAATGTATCAGTGCAAAAACAACAGAGGAGAGCAGGGCGTCCGTGTTCAGAAGTATCAAACAAAGAACTTTCTTCATGCTTCATGCAACGGGTCATTAATAAGAGCCCAACAAAGCCAGCTGGGACACCGCAAATGACACAATCCAAGCTCAGCCAGGAGAGGAAATGCTGGCAGTACGGAAACAGCAAAGCGAGTGAATGAACGCAGAGATGGAGGAAGCCAGTCTCATGCAAACAATGCAAAAATAACAGCAATGACATCATACACATATATTATCATGAGCAGATTCAAGCAAGTCACAATGGCACATACTAAGCCAATAATGCCAGTTATACATTTGAATTAGGTCTAGACAATTAATTAAAAAATCTTGCATTTGTAATGAATTAATCTATATTATTTGACATGAGAAATGCATGTAATGCATCTTTTTTATCACCAGATTTCAGACCTGACACACTCAAATGTGTTTTTGTTAATCGCACAACAGGGGGCACTCTCAGCTCGTAGATTCACAGCCAATCTGGATTTAACCTCATCCTTTAAGTGCAATAACTGTAAAAACTTTCAAATGTCTGTTTATCACATTTCTAAATTTTTGTTTTCACTCATTTTTCAGAGGAATGGGTAGAGTTCTGAGGCATTACTGGCTCACTGTGTCATACCGTTTGCTCTGATTGGAGATGCTGGTTATGTTAAACCGATGGATATGAAATCGTGATGACACACTCCATGCAGAGAAAATGAGAGTGATGGTGATGACATTCTCTCAACCTCCCGACCAACCAACCCTCTTCATGCAGGGATTTGTATAGAGGGGGGAGGGGATGGTGATACGGACACACCCAATGACATCGCACACACGTATGCTTGGACCACATCCAAAGGAGTGAGTAAGTGACTCCCAAGGGGATGGAAAAGAAGCCTTACTCCCACCCCCCAAAAATTGTGAGAATGTGATGTGTGAAAGGGGGGGTGCACACAGTGAATGAAGAACAAAAAAAGGAAAGAGGGAAGTCTCTTTCCAACAACCTTTAACAGTCTAAACTTTAATAATGGAGCTCCTCATTGAAGAAGCGCGAGCCCCGTTTGGCCGTGCGCGCGGTAAACGGCACAGTCTTCAGCACTGAATCCAGACAAAACAGCCAAAAACACCCACGCAAACACACACACACATCCATGTACACACACACACACACAAACATATATAGACAAAACACAAACAGTTAAAAGCCAGCATAGCAGCTCGCACGTTAGCACAGCTACTGCATCTACAGCAGCAGAGCACAGTCAACAGTCTAAGGGGTTATTTTTAGCAGGGGTGGGAAAAATAATGCATCGACATTATTTTTTGAAAAAATTCTGCCCACATACAAAAAAACCTTTATTGTACTTTCTAGTTTAGTGTTTAAATTGTCAAATAACGACAAATGTCAACAGATTTAAAGGAATGATTTGACAAAATTTTTTTTAACTGCATTCAAGTCATCACAAAGGTGGTGTAGACTTGTGTGTGTGGCTTAGGAAACAGCATGACTTTACTGTGAGCCATAAAACTGAATCAACTCTATGTGTGGTCGAATGGTACAGGCAGCGATTTTAGATAACGGGGTATGTTTTCACCAACAACACCAGGGATGCTGTTTGAGAGGACAGAGGTGGGTGAGGTGGTGAAGTTTTGGTCATTTTTACAGCTCACAGTACATCATACTGCATTCTAAACACCACCACTCTTACAGCTAAACAATTCAGTCCAGAATTGTCTTCTAGTGCTCCTTGCAACATTTGCCTCATAGCGCCTCATAGCTGCAAAACTTTGGACACCAAACATGTCTTGGGCTGCTTTATGGAGTAAAGCGAAAACTGTGCAATTCTTTTGCCAAAGCATTCCATTTAATGCCCAAAATTAAAAATCTCCAGATGACTATTGATTCCCACCTCTAATTATTAGCATGTGCTACTGTCGGCTATGGCTGATCCTAAGGCAAAAGCTAATCCTGCTTTAGGAAAGCAACATGAAAGCTTATCGCAGCCAACATTCCACTTATATTCATCATACGCTCAAGCTTGTCAGGTCAAGCACGCCTTGGTCATATTACTGATCTGTCGTATGCTATTGCAACACTTCAATCAAACATGAGTAAGGCTGTGTAACACAAGGCCTCTGGAGGGCTTTATTCAGAAACTCCCTTTTCTTTGTACTTACAGACAGAGGGATGTGTTTAAATAAAGCAAAACAGGATATTTAAGTAAATGCATATATTTGATAATAGCAATAAATAGCAAATATGTTCTATATCGTACTGGATTAACGGTAAGTAATAAAAAATCAGTCACTGACGGCTATACATTGGTTAGTGCTTCAAGTTAATCAAAGTCACTTTTTCAAAGCAAGGCTTCTGCATGCACCCTAGCACTGCAGCCAATCCCAGCATAGTCCTTCTATGCCAGATGGAAGCTAGAAGTATGTGTGTGCATGTTTGTATGTGTCTGTGTGTCACAAATGTATACTGAAGCATATCTTCAGTGTTCTGGGAGGACTGTCAACAGTACAGATAAAAATGTCAACAGTGAGTGTATGAGTGTATAAATAACACTCTCTGTGTGTTACCTGTGATAATGTCCTCGATAGCTCCGTCCTTCCCCTCGTAAACATGTCGACTGTCCTTCACCTGCTTCTTCCTCAGTTCAGCAATCAACTCCTGCTGCTGACGCTTATTCTTATGAGGAGACTGAAGACGCAATCACATGCACGCGTGCACACGCATACACACACACACACATACACACACACACCTTATGACCACATTTCTGATGACATTTATTTGAAATAGCGGTGAATCCTGCACTAAAACAGCCAAATATCCCCACTTCTATAATTTATTATCACTATGAAGGCATCTGACAAAGTTAGAAACACACACACACACACACACACACAGCACTGAATCACAGTGTCACAGAACTACTCTGGCATTTGCATGCAATAGTAGTGTTGTGTAAAAACACAGTGTTCAGTGTGACAAAGTTAAGTAAGGCAGAGCTTAACTGCAGGGTGGCAATGGTCAGGAGTTGATGAACACACACACACACACACACACACACACACACAGAATACTAGGGTAGCAATACACTTGTATGAAAAAAAAACATACTACACATACATTATGTATACATAATACATGAACATAAAACACTACCGGTCAAAAGTTTTAGAACTCCCCAGTATTTCAAGCTTTTTTTAATTGAAATTCAAACAGTTCCAAGTCCAATAAATAGCATGAAATGGTACAAAGGACAGAGCTGAACTGTGAGAGGTTTAAAACTTGTAAGGAGACCCAGAAGCAGGAAATAATTCTG
>JBBPDE010000002.1:13047886-13064569 GCA_037974605.1 Nannopetersius ansorgii
CGTAACTCCACTTTTGGTCTTTGTTGTTTTTTTTCATAAATCGATACTATTGGTCAGTCTCCACGTGGGTCTGTAAATAGCTTGAAAATAGTTTGGGATGTTTGATGACACTGTATTCATTTGTTTAGAATATAAATAGTTTTTTCAGTTTCCTGAAAAATAGCCGCTTTGGACATATGAGGTTTCCGCCCGACAGCGGAATAATATAAATAACATGTAAGGACAGGCATTATATTTCTGTGTGCAGACTCGCTGGTGTGGCAGCAGTCGGTAGTGTCCACAGCAGATGTGTGTGTGAAGATTGAGGATTTGATTCCAGGTGGGCACTACCAGTTTAGAGTCAGAGCCAACAACCCCTGGGGCATCAGTGCCCCCAGTGAGCCCTCCAACATGGTCACACTCCCCAGCTGTGGTTAGTGCTACATACACCTTTAACAAATAGTATAAATGTTACATTAAATATGAATCAAATATTTAATTGTTATAAAGTATTATGTTTTTCAGCTATTTACACCTTTTTAAAAGATATATTGAGATTTTAGAATTTATATCTAATTATATGTCAATGTTCCTGCCCAAAGTTTCAACGTATGAAGGAACTGGAATCCAGTGGAAAGACAACTTTGAATCAGCGTTTACAGAAATCAGTGAAATTGGAAGGTGAATTATTATTTTTCTTCTTCTTATTATTCATATAATAAACTTTTTCTTATAATAATTATTTATTAATTATTATTCTTCTTCCCCTTTGGAGTCCATACAACTTAGTATTTTTATCAACAAAATCAGCCACGACGTCTTTATTCATTCTTTCCATCTTTGTCTCTCTCTGTCTGGACTCAGGGGCCGTTTTTCTGTTGTAAGGAAATGTCTGCATAAGGCCAGTAAGAAGGAAGTGGCTGTGAAGTATGTCAATAAGAAGATGCAGAAAAAAGAGCAGGTGGCTCATGAGGCAGATATCCTGAAACGTGTTCAGCACCCTCAGCTGGTGGCCCTGATCGACATCTATGATTCACCCACAGCCTACATACTTGTCCAAGAGATGTGAGCCTGACAGAAGCTACAAAACACAATTTCCTGCAGAGCACTTTTAATAATCATACCTTTTTTTGTAATATATAAAGCAAGACATTGATGTGTCTTAGTAGATTTAAACTACTAAGTTACTTCCGACGTACTGCATTCATTCTAGGTGTTATAAGGGCTATGGACTGACCTGCCTATTTTGTGTCCAGGTTGGAGGGAGGACGCCTGCTGGATTACCTGGTGGCCCATGATGAGCTGATGGAGGAAAAAGTGGCATTCTTTATAAAAGATACCCTGGAGGCCTTACAGCATCTCCACACCTGCAAAGTGTCTCACTTAGACTTGAAGGTGAACGTTTAAAACCATACCCTTGGCTTTAACATAAAATTATTAATTGTCTTAGGGAATGTACTTTTGTCAAAGCTTGATAGTCTTTAAATTCTAACATCGTCACCACCATAACAAATAGGTCCAAAAATACAAGCTATAAAAAAAATATTGGAGCATAAAATCCTGTGACACTGCGTTACGAATGCTTCCATCCTTGTATTTCATGATAAGGATTGCTATTTAAATGAAGTTGTCATTTATGGAAGCCTTTTACTGCACTTCTATGGATGAATTCCCCTTCAGTTTTCCTCTCCTCTTCTGTTCAGCCTGAAAACCTGATGGTGGATCTCCGCATGCCTGTTCCGTGTGTAAAGCTTATAGACTTTGGGGATGCCGTGCAGATATCAGGGCATCGCTATGTGCACCTCCTGCTGGGGAACCCTGAGTTTGCAGCTCCTGAGCTGATCCAGGGCACCCCGGTCTCTTTATTCACGGACGTGTGGAGCGTCGGGGTGCTGGCCTACGTCCTACTCAGCGGCGTCTCTCCGTTTCTGGACGAAAGTCTGGAGGAGACCTGCGTCAACATCTGCAAACTTGACTTCTGCTTTCCAGATGAGTACTTCTGTGGAGTGAGTCAGGCAGCGAAAGATTTCATCATCTCGGCCCTGAACCAGGACCCCAGGAAGAGGCCGAGCTCGTCTGTGTGTCTGCAGCATAAATGGGTGAACGCTCACAGCGGAGACTACTCCAAAACCCCGCTGGACACAGCCAGGCTTGCAGCTTTTATTGACAGACGCAAGCAGCTGCATGACGTCAGGCCCATCACTAATATTAAAGGCCTGGTCAGTAGCACTATGGGACACACCATATGAGAGTGAGCACTCTACACATTGGAGAAAAGGGTGACAGATGTTGTGGGGCACACACTACTTAAAAATGATGGTTCTTAAATGGTTCTTGGTTTAAATGTATGGTTCTTGGAAATATCTTTGATATTGTACATTTAAATCATGGTTAGGTTCTTTAAAAGAGTTCTTTACACTCTAATACAAGATGGGGTTTTTTTTTTAAGAACCATGGTTTCGCTTTAAAGAAGCCCTTATGACACCATTATTTTGTGTACACTACCAACATGTCTTTACTGTATACAGAAATGTGTGGGTGTGTTAAAATATGGTCTAAGCAAAGCAGGGATTGAACACCCTGACCCAGTGAGACTTCAAGTCTGCAGTGAATTTGGAAACATAACTTTAGAATGAGTTACCACTGCCTGCCTAGAGGACATGCACTCTCCAGAGCTTAAGGATGACATCTAGTGGCTGGTAGGGGCTAAACTAGAGGGGCTTAACTAGAGGGGCTTATATAGTTAACCACTGGAAAATATGAGTAAAGAGTTCACTAAAGTATCATAAAAGTGTCCTCAGGTGAGGTGTATCACTGTGTTGGGTATCTGTTCTAAATATTAGCCATTTAAAACAATCTCAGAGACAAAGAAAGTTAGTTTAACTTTTGAATGTACAGTAATATAGAATGTGGTTTAACACTGCTGTACTCAGTGAAGAGATATTTAGCACTGTTTTCTAGAAAATGCATTGTCTGTAGATATAGGACAGCAGATATTTTTACAGGTTTAATATGAGATTAATGGAATTATATGGGATATGAAACAGTTTGACTTTTCAGCACGGCCTACATGTAGTAATAGGCTCTAGCCTATGCATAGGGTTTACACTGTATCACTTTGGCATCACTCAGTTTAGTAATTGATCAGAAGTTTGGTTAATTGTCCATTCATTCCAAATATTTGACAGTTGTTTTGTTCATCCCTGTTGGCTGCATTTGATTTGTAGGTCATCTGATTCGTCCACCTTTTATTTCTTCCTATATATATTACATGATGAAGAAAAAAAAAAGCCCTAAGCCTTAAATATGTTTATGCCCTTTTTACCCTATTTATATAATTTAAGTGACGGTCTGTATATATAATAGCCGATTGTTATCGTTTTATTTATGATCGTTTGATGTATGAATGTTAGAATGTCGCATTTGATGTGGCAGGAAAATCCCGTATTTTTATTTGGGTAGTCTTATTGTACAAAACGGCAGGAACACCAAGGACATTTGCTCACTCGTTTTGAACGCCTATTTTGGATTTTGGCAAAGGTAACCCATATCTGCTGTTGTAATCTCTTCACAATGACTGAGACCAAGGGGGAAGCAATGTGTCTTGTGGCCAAACCCAGAGTATTCAACACATCGCACTATAAACAGTAACACTTCCAAACTGGTGTATCATAACTGTTCAGTATATATAACTGTTTCTAATTCTGTCACACTTACATATCATTCTTGTTCATGTTGTTTGTGTTACATCGTTGAACCCACAGGTTGGGGGACAGATCCTGTCTATTATAACATTTACCTGCTGATAGTTGTGTGTGAAATTGCAGTCCATGGAGGGGACGATTCTTTGGAAACCTCAAAAGTGGAGTGACAATGTTCTGGAACTAATAGTGCAATCAGAAAAACATCACAGTCAGAGCCCAACAGACTAGATTTCTTATATGGTACCAAATTCCGTTTCATCGTGGATCACACTTGCTCAGAAATCCAGAATCCAGAAAGCTTTGGCAGAAAGCAGTAATGAATGTTGCTACATGAGAGCATGATCTGTGACTATCGGTGGGATGACTGTTCAAAATTACGAAGGCTCAGAGATTTCCTCTCTTCAGTATTCATGCTTCCTTCAGAATTACCTACATGCTATGTGGTATGACGCACCTAACATTTGCTAGTATACCATGATGTTTGCTTTGTTGATTTGTAGGGCAATGCAGCAAACTCCGAGAATGACTTTAGGAGTATTCTGCAACAACTAAAACCTGCTATTGTCATTTTAGTCATGTTAGTATTGTTGTACATAGCAACGTGTACAATTTGCATACCAAAATGAAAATGTTCTTTCTTGAATCATACGGGCTGTTTGTTTGTTACTGGATGTTTAATAAACAGTGCTTGTTTTTAGAAAAAAAAAAAAGCTTCCACTTTTGAGGGTTGGGGTCTGTCCAGGAATAAACTGAATTCCAAATCAAGCAGGGCCATGAAACTGAAACTGAAAACAGCTACAGAAAAGTGAACTATTTTCTTCTTGTTTTGGAGCATCTATCTGAAATACTGACGTACATTTGAACCTTTCAGAGCAGGTGTCTCAAACCCGTCCGGAAAGGGCCGCTGTTGGTGCAGGTTTTCATTACAACCAAGAAGAAGCCAGACTTGAGTAACTGAAAACCAAGACCAACTGATTACAGAGGTGGGATCAGGTGTGTCTCCTGCTTGGTTGGAACGAAAACCTGCACCCACAGCGGCCCTTTTTGGACAGGTTTGAGACCCCTGTTTCAGAGTCTTTTAAATTAACACTGACTTTTAAATGATCAAGTAATCTACGATGAACACATAAGACCATTTACAGCATTTTAATTTTACTTTAATTTTTTTTGCTGTTCATTTTTCTTTATCTATATACACAAACGTATTGGGACACATGTGTTTTACAGGGCTTGGTCCCATATTTCCAGTGAAGGGCAGTCTTAATGCTTCAGCATACCAAGCTATTTTGGAAAAAGTTGGGGAAGAATCTTTTCTATTCCAGCAGGACTGTGCCCCAGTGCACAAAGCAAGCTCCGTAAAGACATGGGTGGATGAGTTTTGTGTGGAAGAACTTGACTGGCCCGCACAGAGCCCTGATCTCAACCCCATCCAGCACCTTTGGGATGAACTGGAGCGGAGATTACGAGCCAGACCTTCTCGTCCAACATCAGTGTCTGACCTCATAAATGCTCTACTGAATAAAAGGACACAAAGTCCCACAGAAACTCCAAAATTGTGGAAAGGCTGCAAAGGGTCTCTTCTAGCTGTTCTGTGTTTAACCTACTCACCAAGTGAAGCAGTAGGCAGCCAGGAACACAGCACCTCAGGTACCTCAGTAGTGCTACTGGTAGTCCTGGGTTTTAAACTCACAACCTTTTGATCACAGGGACAACTCCCTTACTACCAGGCCACCAGCTGCCCTTAAATCAACTGTTACAAACGTAACAAACATTACATTTTACAAAACATTTTACAAACAATACAGCAAATCAGTCTGTGTTGTGAACGGACACAGTGACATCTAGTGTGACGTCTGAATATTTTCTACTCTGTGAGATTCAAACTTCATCTTCTGTGTAGAACCGAGTCCGAGGCTTTGGAATCGACTCCTTGTAATCCTCCAAAATGAATCGGAGAATCGAATCTTTGGCTCGTCCAGTGAAATAATGGTCACATGACGACTTATGGGCGTTTGATTGACTGTTTCATGATATTGTATACCAATGTATGTAATAAAGAATAAAGAAAGAATAAAACACATATAATCACATGTTTGTACATAGGAGATGTATTTTTATTAGGATTTAATGTATTAATTGTTATTATTGTTAATGTTAATACGATTCAGTTCTTTCACATGCCTAATTCATATTTTGTACTAGGGCTGCACGATTATAGCCACAATGATAATCACGATTATTTTTTTTCTCAATATTGAATATTTAATCACAATGCACAAAGCAAGCTCCGTAAAGACATGGGTGGATGAGTTCAGTGTGGAAGACTTGACTGGCCCACACAGAGCCCTGATCTCAACCCCATCCAACACTTTTGGGATGAACTGGACCAGAGATTGCGAGCCAGGCCTCCTCGTCCATCATCAGTGCCTGACCTCATGAATGCTCTACAGAATAGTCCCTTGTCTACACCCATTTTAGTCTTAATCTCTTGTATTTTTTATGTTTATTTATTATCTATTTTATTCGTGTGTTACGTCACACAGCTGGTGTTGTGTAATAAGTTTGAGTCATTATTATTTTTCAGTAGTGCTGGTGTCCTGATGTAGTGTAATATGTTCTAAGAGTCAGGAGTGGTATTTTTCAGCAGTGCTGGTATCCTGGTGTAGTTAAGTGAGCCAGCAGTGTTTTTTCAGTAGTGCTGGTCTCCTGGTGTTGTGTAATAGGTTCTAATCAGTGGTGGTATTTTTCGGGAAGGCTGTTTTTCAGGAGTGATGGTCTCCTAGTGTTGTGTAATAGGTTCTAAGAGTCAGTAGTGGTATTTTTCAGTAGTGCCGGTTTCCTGGTCCAGTTAAATAAGTTTAAGAGCCAGTAGTGTTTTTTCAGTAGTGATTGTCTCCTAATGTTGTGTAATAGGCTCTAAGAGATAGTGGTGGTGTTTTTCGGTGAGGGTGTTTTTCAGTAGTGCTGGTCTCGTGTTCCGCTCCGATAAGCAGTCATCGCGCGGCTCTGACGGGACGGGACTCGGGGGGGCTCTGAGATCTCGCGAGAACAGACGAGAACGGAGCAAGAAGACAACAAAAATAAACGGAGGCTGCGGGTACGATTGAACCATGGCGGCGTCGCTGCTGCGCCGGGACAAGAAAACTACCGCCGCGCACCTGAAGGCGGACCTCAACCGGGCCGACAACAGCTCCGGGCTGCGGCAGCTCCAAGAGCTACTGGATAACGTCCTGAACCCGGAGAAACCCGCGGCGGACACGGAGGCCCTGGACTGGTGTAAACACCTGCTGGCCGGGGGGGACGGGTTCGAGGAGTTCTGCAGGACCGTGCGCTCCTACGATAACGCCACTCTCTGCGGCTTGGTCTGGACCGCCAACTTCGTAGCCTACCGATGTCGGACCTGTGGCATTTCGCCCTGCATGTCGCTGTGTGCGGAGTGTTTTAACAACGGGGATCACACGGGCCACGACTTTAACATGTTCCGGAGCCAGGCCGGAGGGGCCTGCGACTGTGGAGACAGTAATGTCATGAGAGAAAGTGGGTGAGTTGATTTTGCTTGATGCAAGCTAAGCTGGCTAACTAGCTTAGCTGCCCGACTGGAGGTAAATTACTAGACAACACCTCTTCGCTGCTGTGTGGCAGTCAGATCTCTTTGCTCGACTGAACCTGTGTCACAAAGAGTGAAATGCCTGGACGAAGCAGTGGCTTAACTCCTGAGTTTATGGGAAAACAGGAGCCTAGCAGGGGCTAAGGCTATCTAGCAAGCCTAGAGCTGCCTTCCTGCTAGCCGTGTAGCACAGGGCTCCAGCTCGCTGCTGCCTTACTGAGTGTCAAAGCCTGGTTTATTTTTAACCCCAGAGAGGGTCAGTGACGGGTCTTACACACTCCTTCTTGCTCAAGAAATTGTCCTTAACACACAGCTGATTTTATCACAGTTAATGTGTTAAGCTTCTTGTTTTTATTGGTCAGTAGTAATTTGCTAAAGGGGTTTACTCCTCTGTAGACTGAAAAGTAAAGTGTTTCTCTCCGAGAGACTATCGTGAGGATTAGTCTTGGTTTTTTATGTACAATATCTATGGAAAAGAAAAATACTCCCTATAGGGCTGAAGGTCTGTTGTTCTCAATGTAATTCTTTACTATTGCCTTTAGACCTAAAAGTGAGAAACCTGCATGAGGGTTAGTCTTGTTTTATTTTTTTCCCAAAACAATATTTATGGATAGGAAAAATACTCCTTGTAGGGCTGAAGGTGTGTAATTCTTCATGACATTCTTTACTGTTACCCAGAAGCCTGCTACTTAGTTCATTTTGAGTTTGTCTGTTTCCTTGTATTATTTTTCTTAACTCTGCATGCCTGCATCGAACAGGTAGGACTGGTATCAGCAATCTGAGCAGGCTAATAATTAATAGATACCGAACCTTATAAACTCTTGTTTTATTGGTAATTTGTTTCTAATAAAGAGATCTCTTTTAGCGAGCTCAGGTAATATACATGGGACTGTTGTTCAGCCACTAGATCTGTGTTTAAGCAGACTTTATAATATCATGCCATATATTTTTTTTGCGAGCTTAACGACTAGATCTGTTTCTTTCTTCTTTTTTTTTTCACAGTTGAAGTGTGTGTTCATTTCTGTTCCACTGATGTTCTCATTATGCTAGCTGTATTATGTATATATATATTTACATATATTCAGTGTACGTATATGCATATACATAACTAAGTTTACATATGCATATATACATTTATATTTTTCAATTCACTTATCCATATTTATTTTTCCAGATGGTTTGTATAGTGTACATTTTATACTGTACTGTTCTGTTGGTATAGATTTTATTCTATTGTTTTTAATTTTTTGCTTCTCCTATCTTGTACTGTCCACTTTCTGCCATGGTAATGCAAATTTCCCACTTGTGGGACTAAAAAGGATTATCTTATTTTATTTTTTATTTTAGATTACCTGGCTTTAGTGTATTTTGTCTGCACCTAGAGTAGCGGTGGTTGTGGTGGCAAAATATAGCTATATATCTTGAATTCTTGAGCATTGAAAATGCACAGCTTTTGTTGAGAGTTGCAATAGAATGAAAATTTGGTTTGGCACGCATTTGGAATGTAGTTAGGAAATGGCAGCATGTTCAAGTTATGTTCCTTGATCTCATTTAAAATTTGGAGGATTAGTTCTATTATTGTTCTGATCGTGTTTTTGGAACGATTCCTACTTTGCTTGTTCAGTGAATACCTTGGCTTCTACCGCTTTGTGGACAAAGAGACATGATTGTTCCTACATGCTCAGTGAAGTGTTTTTTATTGTTCCAAACAGGAAAGCTCTGATGGTAATATGCATTCATGATTTTTGTTGTGAAACTATTCATAACTTTGACGTGGCAGGTTTTGCAGACGGCATCGGTTAAAAACAGGGGAGAATATTCCATCAGTTCCTCGTGATCTACTGCTCATGTCTGAGATGGTTCTTCCCCGTTTCATCATCAGCATTATACAGTACCTGAGAGATGGCTACACAGAGCCAGGTGAGCCAGATTCCCAGCAAGGTGTTTCCCTCATGGCTAATTATGTGGTGTCATTGCAACAGCAGATTAATTCTCAAAGACATTTAAACATATATTACCTGAACACACAGTTAATGATCATAAGCTGATTTTAAATACTTTATTGCGCTCTGCATTGCTGTACACCCGTACTACTGTATTGGTAGATCATTCCTAGGGGAGTAAAACAGTTCACACCAGAAATATCTAACCCCATTTGACATTCAGTACAGTATATCATACATCATTAACTCATTACATGAGTGTAATGACTTGCAAACAAGTCCATGGTTATCAGTATTGGGCCAGTTATAGTGTGGCACAAATGTAAAAATGATTCTACTTCTCAAACAGACTTGAGTAATTTGACACATGTTGAATGCTTGGTTTATATTCATTATTCCCACATATGCAAAATGTAATTCCTTCACAACCCAAGTGTTTTCTTTGACTGTATTTTCAGAGTCTGCAACAGACAGGGATCTACAGAAGGTCTTACAGCAGCTGGAGCCACAGATATCGTTCCTAGAAGATCTCACTAAGATGGGTGGAGCCATGCGCACTGTTCTCACAAAGATTTTAACCAATCAGCAGACCTTTAAAGAACTGAGCATGGGTAGGTATGTCCAAGTGGACACAGCGGACTCTTTCAGATCCTTCAGTGATTTTTGTTCGCGATTTGAATTTATTTACACCCATGACCATCATTGCTTTCACCCAATACATCCCACTGCCTAAATCTACAGTGTTATGGTATTGATTTATTCATTTCAGTGTTCATATGGACATACTGTATAGTACTAGAACTACATTTAGAATTGTTTTCCTTTTAAGAAAATCATAGTTTAAGAAAATCAAAATCATGCTTTCTGTGCTGTTACTACACAGAAGTTGTGCTTTTTCTCTGACAAAATAAATGCTAACATTTCTAACACAAAAATATTCACAGGCAAGGAGGAGAATTTGTATGCTAAGAGAAATTATGAGAAGTACCTGTCAGCGCTGAAGAATTCAGGCCTAGTGTCTGTAGAGGAGAAGGGGTCCGCAGCAGCCGGGGCCGCAGACTCACCTGCTGGGGCTGGCGCACTCAGCTTACTGGGTAACTCTTCCCCTTCAGTCCATTTACTGAGGAGCTAAAACCTCAGGAGTTGTTCATTTATGGCTGCATTTTAGAGGGCCCAGTTTGTTGTTTTGCAGGGCCAAATAGTTTGCCAAAACATATCTGATAAATTCTGGCTTAAAGATGGATTCTTGTTAGGATGCAAACTAACTGGACAGGTGGGTAAAATGCACCTGAATGTTTTCACTGCCACTCACAGTTGTGATAACATGGCAATAGTAAATGGGCTGCTATTGTTTTGCTATCGAGGAAAAAAGGTTTTGTTGTCTGTGTTTAGTTATAGTAACTTTGTTGTAAATTTAAGAGGAAAATCCTGTGGGCGTAGGCTTGTTAGTGGTGGATATCACTGCTTCATTATGAAACCAAGTCTGGCCCTGGTCTGTAAATTTTAGAATTAGTATATGCGACTCTAAAGGCGTGTGCTATTGTGTAAAATTCTTTTCCTCTTGAAGTGATTTTAGTTTTTATTTTTTTTGTCTCGTCCTGCTCTTAATTGTTTTAGGGGCCACTGCAGCAACAAGCTCAGACGAGGAACATAAAGAGGTAAGATTTGAAGCTGATTGGTGGGACAAAACCTTCCTCCCTTTGAACTGACAGCTGTAGTGTCCTCCAGAATTATTGCTGTCTGTATTTAAAAGGGCTTATGAAAATTCCCTTGTGATTTCAAGTAAATGTTGTTTTTACTCTGCAAAAGAAGAGCATTTCGTGCGCACCCATTGACCACAATAATAGGTAATAACAAAATACATTTTATTCCTAAAACATGTCATTATTGGCACTCATTTAATATTTTGTGTAACCAGCTTTTGCCAGTCTAACAGCACAGACCTTTTTAAACAATGTTTAATAAATGTGTAATAGAAAATCTCTTCTGAAATGGGATCCGGATCCAGATCCAGTATCTGCACTCTCTTCATGACTTCAACCCACTGGTTTTCAGTTGGATTTAGGTCTGGACACAAGAATAACCATTTTAAGTGGATTTTGGTGTGTGGTTTGCATCTCGCTGGAGATCCAACCACGAGCAAGTTTTAGTTGCTTGCTAAAGACAGACAGATTTTGATTAAAAATCATATGGAAACCATAATGATATGTATGCAAGCAATACAGCAAGGTGCTTTGGGCCAGAAACAGCCCCACAGCATCCCCCATCTTTCACCAACTTTTTATTCAGTGCTTTTCTCTGTATTTCTGTTTCATTTACATTTAAACAGGAAGTTTTCCTGAAACAGGAAGTCGGTAACAGTTAAAATGTACTGTTAAGCACTTCATTTACATTTCTCTAATTCAAATTTTTTGAGGTGCCAATAATTGATGTGGTTTTGTTTTAAAGATACAATTTTTTACTGGTTGTTTCTCTGACTCTGAATTCTCAAACAAACCAATAATTCTGGAACAGACTATAACAGACGGCTGATTCATGAGAGCAATGTAATGTAATGTGCTCGAGCTACTCTTCATTAAAACCTGAGGGGCCTGTATTCTACACTGTTCTTGTGTTTAGGTCTAGTTTTATGTTTGTGTCCTAAAAAAGTGAGTAAATTCTACATGACCAAGTATAACATTGTTTATCGCCAAAATTCTGTTTTTTAAGACTGGTATATGTAAATGAACTCCTCTGTTTGGCTGACCAGAACTGTGCCTTATTCAATTTGGACCACTTAAAAAAAAAAAAAAAAACAACTGTGTGAGGTTTTAATATTGTGGTTACAGTCTACAGCAGTTAAGCTTCACAATTTCAAAGTCGGTGATCTCATTAAATCTGCACCTGTTAAGGGGTGGGATATCTTAATCTCAAGAAATGACTATTCACTTGATGCCTTTGTTGTATGGGCAAGCATACAAACTCAAGTGACTTCCCACATTATCCACCATGCTTTTCTCTGTATTTTTGTTTCAATTTTATTTTTATGTCAAGCTTTTTTTTGCTTCTCCGACCATTCTCTTTACTGTGGCTGCTGACAGCGTAGCCTAGCTTTCTCTTCCATGCTGGTACATGATAGTTTTTAAGTCAAGCAACTGTTTTCTTGATTTGTGCAAATCTGTGCACTTTTACCTTATTGGAATCGACGCCCTTAAGTCTTTTCCAAGGTGAAAGACGACTAAGGGATTTAGGCACTGTGTCAACTCGTACCACAATGAAACAGGTAAATGAGAACTTCAACCGGGGCCTGTCAGTGATGGTTAGGCAACTGGTGCCCAGCATCTCAAACAGCACGTGTTGTGGGGTGTTTCTAGTGTGCAGTGGTTAATACCTACCAAAAGTGGTTCATTGATGTGAGTGGGGAACAAAGGATGTCCCAACTGGTCCGATTCCGCAGAAGAGAACTGTGGCGCAAATTGTTCATGCTTGTTATTATGGAAAGGTTTTGGAAAGCACAGTGCATCACAGCACTGTCTATAGGTCTGTGCAGCGTCAAAGGGCTCATGCTGAACCTATGGGGTAATGGAAGAGGGTGTCCTGCTGTGATGAGTACGACTGAGTGCGTGTGCTATTGCATTCCTGAGCAGGATGCATTTTGGCAAGAAGGCAAGGCGGCAGAAGCAGCATTTTATCTGGGTTAATGTTCTGCTCAGAAACCCGGGCTTCTGAAATTCGTCTGGATGTTATTTTGATATGTAACACCTACCTAAGCATTGGTATTGACCAGCCAACAGTATTCCCTAATGCCTTCGTCCAGCATGCTATAATGTGCCCTGCCACACTGCAATAATAGTTCAGGAATGTTTTGAGAAACTTGACAAGGTTGGCAAGTAGATTCCCCAGGTCTCAAACTGATTGGTCATCTTGACAGTCCACTCCATGGGGACCCCCACACCCAGTTTAAAGGATGATCTGCTGCTATTGTCTTGGTGCCAGACACCACAGTACACCATCATATTGTGGGGATCTATATAATACTGTATTAAGACAGATGGTTGTAATATGGCTGATCAGTGTATAATTTATGTTTATATGTAAACTCTCTTCATATATAAATAAGAATGTATTGTTTTCTGTCATATGGTCCCTTTTTAAGAACTTATGATTATTCATATGTCTGATATTAAACATAAGGAATTCAATGCATATCTGATTTTCTTAAACAGGAGGATCAGGATGGAGGACAGTTTGTGGGCCAGAGAAAGCGGGTCAAGCTCAGCAGCAGTACCAAAGGCAAAGAAGTTTTAACTCTTGTGTTTTGTGAAAATCTTTATTGATTGATTTTTGTCTAATACAAATAGAAGGGTCTCTGATGGTTTTTTTTTCTGTCTGGCTCCTTTTAGATCCATCCATAATGGATACTCTGAAACATAAATGTTTTTTAGAGGAGTTATTATTTTGGACTATTAAATACGAGTTTCCACAGAAGATGGTCACTTTTTTACTCAACATGTTACCAGATCAAGACTATAAGGTATGCCTTTTATGCAGGTACTCTGAGAATATTTTACAAGTCTTTTGGAAATTTAGGTTGATTCCTTTAGTTTAACTGTTAGATACTGTTTATATAATACAATATCGATGTATTTTGAGATTTTATTAAATTATCCGACATATTACAATTTGTTTCTCATGTATCATTTATACTCGAGTGTATTGTTAGGTTGTCTTTTTTTGCCTTCCTGTCCTTTTTAGATTACCTTCACGAAAACATTTGTCCAGCATTATGCCTTCATCATGAAGACTCTGATGAAGAGCCATGAATCAGACACGATGTCAAACCGAATTGTGCACATCAGCGTACAGTTGTTCAGTAATGAAGAGTTAGCACGCCACGTCACTGAAGAGTGCCAGCTGCTGGACATCATGGTCACTGTTCTGCTGTACATGATGGAAAGCTGCCTTATTAAGAGTGAGCTGCAAGGTGAACAGACTGCAGTGCTGCCAGGTTTAATTTACCAGTACGAGAACAGGATGTAGCAAACAAAGACAGGAAAACATGTAGAGTGATACAGTGCTTAGAACATTTCAGCGGCAACTAAAAAGATATTTAGAATATTATGGGGGGAAAAACATGGGCCAAGTCTTACATGTGACATTTTAAAAATGACCCATTATGCTCATTAGGACTGAGATCTTTATTAGAAGTAAAAAAGAAATCAGTTTGGTCTTTAGAAACTTCCAGTCTTTCTTTATTATTTTTTTTTTTCTTCAAGCCACTTTTTGTGTCTAAATGCATCCCACATGCAAATTACTTAAATAATGACAGTGTTGTTTTTTTTTTAAATAATAATTTACTGGCTTATTTTAGATGCCCTCAGGGTGTTTTTGTCATGACCTCAGTAAAAATGTTCATATTTCAAGCCATACAAGATGAACTTTCTATGTATAAGCTAGCACAGACAGAAACAGCTAAGGAGGGGAAGGGATTTGTATTTGTGTTATGTATAATTCTGTGTTTGTCGTTTTAGACGAAGAGAACAATCGACATGTGGTGGTGAACTGTGGGGAAGCCCTGCTGAAGAACAACACCTACTGGCCTTTAGTTAGCGACTTTATTAATATTCTCTCTCACCAAAGCGTAGCTAAGCGCTTCCTTGAGGATCACTCCCTGCTCATGCTCTGGATGAGCTTTGTTTCCTTCTTTCAAGGTCAGTTTAATAGTGATATAAGTGTCATTAAAGTGTCTGCTTCTCTTGTAATACAAGAAAGTATTTTCATGTGTTGTATGAGTATAGACCATCATCTTTTCTGTCGTTTTTTTCAGGGATGAACCTGAACAAGAGGGAGCTGAATGAGCATGTGGAGTTTGAATCTCAAACGTACTACGCGGCTTTTGCTGCTGAACTCGAGGCGTGTGCTCAGCCTATGTGGGGTCTGCTCACACACTGCAAAGTCAAAGTAAGTCCCTTCTTTACTGTTGGCACCTCATCCTTACACATCTTGTTTTGGTCTTGCACCCTTACTAAAAGACAGTGAGTGCTAAATTAATTGTGGAAACAAGTCAGTCGTTACATAAAGGGCTGGAGCCACTTAAAGTAAAACCAAGACCAGTCTCTGATCAAACTTAGTATCTGAGGGTCTGAAAATAGGTATTTATTGATAATTTGATCGTCCTAATGAATTAATTAAGTCGCATATTGTCTCGACCCTTTAATTTTCATAGGACTGCATTTGGAGAGTTCACTGTTCAAATAATGAAACAAGGAGCAGTGAGTTTCAGTGTTTATGGTGTTGGTGTGATTATTGTTCTTTGCTGACAGGAAATGCAGGAATATACCAAGACGGTGGTGCGGTATTGCCTGGAGACTTTACAGATCTGGTTTGATGCCATTGGCTTTGTTGATGAGGTAAAGTAATTTGTTGATCCTTTAAACTCCCCTTGTAATGTACATTAATCACATTTGGCTTTCTGACAGTTCTTTGCAGAGTTCAGTTGTGTTGATCTTTTATTTGAACTTTCCTTCAACAGCCTGCTCCCAATCAAGTAACATTTCATTTGCCTTTGCACCGCTACTACGCCATGTTCCTTAGCAAGGTAACTCAATAAGTGTTTCATACAACCAGGTATAAAAACAGCACAGGATAGCAGTCCTAACTTGGTGGGTTGAGAACAGTTTTTGGAGTGACCCAGTAATAATAATGGATGAAGACGCATTAAATTTGACTGTAATGTCCAAGTACTCTTAAGAAGAAATCACAGTGTCTCCTGGAAGAGCTGTTTAAGTCGAAAAGCCTTTGTGCTCTTATTAATCTCATGTGCACTGTATTTCTGAATTGGTCCAGGCTGTGAAGTGCCAGGGGCTGGACTTGGACAGTCTGCTCCCTGACCAGGAAATGCTAATGAAGATCATGGTCCATCCTCTCCAGATACAGGTACCTTTCACTTCTGGATCCCACTACATGAGAATACACTCAGCAGAGCATATGTTTTTCTGTCTTTTTAGCTCTCTCATATGTCTTATTTGGAGAGTTGTGTACTGGCATTGTGTTGGTATCAATCCCTTGCTGTTCAGTGTATCAACAGAATAGTGTTATACAAATATCATGAGTTAAAACGCTCTCTTGGGTCCATTTGAAGTGACTATGTGACGACGTAGTGGTCAAGTTAAATTCCGTTGGAACCCGAAAAACATGTCATTATTCACTAACTTGTGTCAGGTTACTGAATAATTACAACATCTGTTTTAGACCTACAGTATATTTAAGTTTAATTGGGTTGTAATAAGTATTGAATCAAGTTGCACATTATTGTATCAGTAAATATCATATGTATATCATATGTATCAATATATGTGAACTGCAACATGCCAAAAAAGGTACTATATAAGGTAATGTCGTGTGTGTGTGTGTGTGTGTGTGTGTGTGTGTGTGTGTGTGTGTGTGTGTGTGTGTGTGTGTGTGTGTGTGT
>JBBPDE010000002.1:13064725-13081243 GCA_037974605.1 Nannopetersius ansorgii
GTGTGTGTGTGTGTGTGTGTGTGTGTGTGTGTGTGTGTGTGTGTGTGTGTGTGTGTGTGTGTGTGTGTGTGTAGGCTTCTCTGTCTGAGATCCACAGTAACATGTGGGTGAGAAATGGGCTGCAGATTAAAGGCCAGGCTATGACATACGTCCAGTCTCATTTCTGCAACTCTATGATCGACCCAGACATTTTCCTTCTGCAGGTATTGCTCTGTTTTATACTCACTGATGTTCATGCTGTCTATTATATGTTCTGCATCCCAATTTGCTGATGGTCAAGTACACATTCACAACCTGCGTCCACGTTTGTGTAGTGCATTAAACTAAATGTTCACTTCCATTTGAATGCTGTTCATGTTTGCTCTTAAGGCCCAGCTCACTAGCAGTGTTTACATATGATAAGTCTATTCCAATTTTACAAAAATGGAGTTCATGTTTTTCCAGGTGTGTGCTTCACGTCTAGATCCAGACTACTTTATTTCTTCAGTGTTCGAGAGGTATGGCTTATGCGTTTGTTGCTCCGTAATTCTCACTTATCATAATCTGTTAAGTTCATATGAATGCACTTTCTAAATTACTGAAATTAGCAAAGCCATGATCAGTATTTAATAATCATTAATAAGACGGTGTAATGTCTAAATGGATTTTATTGCACATGTATCAGGTTTAAAGTAGTGGACTTGTTGACCATGGCATCGCAGCACCAGAACACAGTGCTGGATGCAGAGCAGGAGAGGCCCATGCTAGAGGGGGCTCTGACCTTCCTTGTCATATTGTGCAGCCTTCGCATACATTTGGGTTGGTACCACTTAAGAATAGAATTAAGACTTTCTAAATGCTTTTATCAATGGTTTTCTGTTGAGAAACATGTTCTGAAATGATGATTAATTATTCCTCATTCTCTCTGTGTGTTTGTTTTCCTGTCCTTCATTTTCTCTCTCAGGCATGACTGATGATGAGATTCTGAGGGCTGAGATGGTTTCCCAGCTGTGTATGAATGACCGCACACACAGCTCACTTCTTGATCTTGTATCCTTTTGCTGATCTTCTCTAGACCAATATTAGCAGTCATACCTTTTTGATATCATTTAATTATTAGCTGCTGTAAATGAGCGTGATCGTACCACATTGTTTCCATATTGAGCTCATATATAATTATATAATTCCAAAATAATGGTTTTATCATACAGCCAGTTCAGTTTGTCCACTCCTACAAATCAGGATATAAACGTTATAGTTGAAACGGCAGGTAAAATATGAATATTAATTATGAATAAAAATGCTGCTCCTAAACCAATGATCCAGATTCCAGAGAACCCAAATCCTAAGAGTGGAATAGTTCCTGGCAGCTGTAGCTTTGAGGAGATGCTGTCGGCTGTGGCTGATTTTAAAGCTCCTGTGTTTGAGCCTGGGGGCTCGATGCAACAGGGCATGTACACACCTAAAGGTGAGTTACTTTTGCTGTTGCTGCCTAAATGTGTAATTGTGTAGTCATTACAGTTTTCCATTGTTGTGAATCCAGCAGCTGACTAGTTGGCAATACCTATGCCCTTGACAGCAGTTAAATTCTCTGTTCGGATATTACGGTGATTTAACGAAATTATTTTTTTATTTATCTTAAAGGAACATATAAATAAAATTCTTCTAGTATCTGGGGTATTAAGAACAGTAGTACAAACAACATTTTCATAAATTTTGCCTAGTCATTATTTCAAGTCAGTATTTTACTGTTCTTCACCCCATGATGGCAGTATTGTGCCATAGCTGAAACTGGTGTAACTGAATTATCATAGCAGACCTATATATATATGTGGTGTGCACTTGTGCTTCTCCTGTTCATTTCTGTTTCTGTGTCATTATATCAGTAATTCTAGCTAGTCACACAGACAAATAGCCACAGAATGACTCTGATTATTTCTGGCAGGCTTTTTAAAGCTTAGCAATTGAAATGTGTTTTGTTGGCCATTCCATGTTTATGTTGATAGGGCACACAGTTTGCCTTTCATGACTAGTCCGTTTACATGTGTTATTCTATATCTATCAATCTGATGACAGACTATTAATAGAAATGTTGTTTTTTTTGGTCTATGATGTGTTAAATTATTCTGCTCCCTGAATTCATAATGTGATGTGTTTCTGCAGCGGAGGTGTGGGAGAAGGAATTTGATCCCATAATGGTGATCTTGCGCACAGTCTACAGGCGAGATGTTCAGTCAGCAATGGATAGATACTCTGCATTGTGAGTCCCCTCATCTGAACATTTTTCATACATTGAGTTATTCTCTGATTTCATGACATTATTAGCCGTTAGCTGATGATGGCATCTGACTGTTTTAAAACTTTGTGCTGTGCAGGGTTTCTTTTTAGGCCTTTTCCCCCAATATTAATTAGTTAATCATTTGATTTAGGTAGGTGGCTGAGTGTCTGAAGAGAGTCACCATAATTGAAACTAAGCAGTCTGTTTTAAAACAGTTAGGTTTAAAGCCCCTGAACGTTTTAAAATGGAGATGGCTTTTTTTCCTATTTTTTTTTTTTTGTTGCACGTTGCTTCGCATTCACCCGGAGTCTGAAAGTCTCTGCGTTTCGTGTAAGGCTTTAAGTCCAGGGTCACTCCGCTTCTCTGCCCTTGAAAAGGTGTGCACACAAGGGTTGCCGACTGATACAGGGACACCAATTAGAGCCATGGCAGGAACAATCAATATTTCAAGTCTAAATAGTCTAAAGCCTAATAGACTTGGGGGGAACCCTATTTTATTGAACTTGGTTTGGTGCCTCCTGAAGACAAATGTTAAGGTCTAGGTTGAACAGATAGGGTGAGGTTAATTTCCTGTAGATTTCACCCTGATGGGAACTCTCAGCCTGCTACTTGAAGCCTCTGTCTTTTTTTCTCTTTTTCTCTTTTTGTGCAGTTTAGAAGTAAAGGAAACATCTGCTTGCAGTTGTAGAAAAGCTGTGTCAGAAGGCAATCAAATTGCTTCGCTTGCATTATGCACAAACAATATTAACAACATATAGATATGGGCTGATTATGTTGAAAAACATCAAAAATATAAAACAAAAAATATAACTTTTTTATTATATGAAAGAAAATGTCTTCAAAATTAATCTCTCAAAGTTTCATCATAGAAATAATCATAGAAATATATATATTTTTTTCTCCAGAATATATCTCCTCACAAAGATCGGGTTTAACATTTGTATTTTGGGTCAACATCATCGAAGTTGTTCAGAGTGAAGTGTGTGGTGTTGTGTGATTGCTGTTTGGTATAATGTCATCATCAAAATAATGTAAAATAGCTAAAGCTTAAACTCAGTGGACATCTCCAGTCTGCACTCTGCTGCTGCCAGCAAGGCTAAACCAAGTTGGTCAGTGAGTGCTTTGACTCTAGTGATGTGTCTTCAGTCTGATTTAATTTATTGTTCTAAGTATCTAAATGCCTGTAGTAAAATTTAGTTGTTGAATATTGGGAACATCTCTTTGAATGCTGTGGATTGTTAAAAAGATCAGCAAAAAACTGATAAAAACCTTAAAATGCAATTTTCTCGTTTTTTCAGTTAGAAAATGGTGCTGTGCGACCATCATTCAAACGATTGTCAACCGTTGAACTTGACAACCGTTTAAGATACAGCTTTGACCAAGATATCATTTTAAAGCTTATTTTCTCATCCTTTTAATGATCCCAAAACCTCAGTTTTGAATTTTGGGACACTATGACTCATTTTGCCAGATCAGGTCACATATTAAACCTTTTTTGCACTCCACCTGTTGATGTGTTTTTTTTTTCTTCACATATTTGCAAGCTCTGCACACATTTCTTTATAAAAATATTCACCAGCAACAGAAAATTGAACAATTGACGTGAATAGAAGAAAACACAAGGAACAGCCCTGATGCCGCTTTGCGAAACATGCTGTATTATTTCTTTTGTCTGTTTGTAATGATGGACTGCGGCCCCTTTTTGTAGTGTAGAATGATTCATCGCCTGTCAAGAGAACAAAATATTTCATATCGCACACCCCTTTTCCACAGAAATGAGATCCATAGCTGCTCTAAACCTTGTTATAGCTCTGTTAAGATATTATGAATGTTATTTGCATAGAGTTACTTTCTTAGCCATATGAAATGGGACATTCCGTCTGTGCTGACTTACTTGCATTGGTTGCCAGTCAAATACAGCAGAGATGTATTGTTTGTTTTGAAGGCTCTACTAGCACAAGCCCCACAATATTTATCTAATCTTCCAGTTTGCTTGACAAACTGCTCCCTTAGATCGTCTGCTCAGTTCCTTCTGTTCATCCCTTGGTTAAATCTCCTTTAAATGTCTATTTTTATACACTTGCATTCATGCTTGTGTAAGTTTTTATTGAGATATATTTTACAACCGTTACAAAATATTATTATACAGGACCTCGATGTAACTCGTGTTGCTTTTAAATGTGCTCAATAAATAAACCTGACTTGACTTATTATGGAAAGGCTAATGTTTACAATGAATATAACGATACTAGGGATGTTTCTCTGAAAGGGGAATTTCCCTTTTTTCAAATAATTTAATTAAAGAGGTTTAGTGTGAAAATGTATCTAAAATATGCATTGTAGAGAAACATGAAGACATGAGCCTTCATAGTTCTGGTGATGGGAACCAGGGCTTTCAGTGTCTACAGCACACACATCCATTTTCCACTCAAAACAACCAGTGACACTACATATGTTCTGTTTTTTGGGGGGTTTTTTTACGTGTAGCGTTGATCAGTGCTAAAGTAGTGGTGAAAAAATATTTTCTTTCTTGACTATTTTGCCTTACAGTCCCTTTGTTCTCCAGTCTTCCATGGTTTAAAATACATTTTACACCAACATCTTCTCCCAAAAACATGTAAAGATTAGTTATGTGATGCGGTATTTTTGTTACAGCTTCATGTAATATACATTAAACTTATGTAAAACAGCTGCTAGCAATTAAATGAATACTTGAATAGAATGCCTCATTTCACATCAAACCATTGACTTGACTTTGTTTACATTTTAACAACTGAATTATTAAGACCTGGGCTTTTCTTTTTAGAGCAACAGTTCACTTTATTGATGTTCTATATATTTCTTATCATACGTTTGCTTTTTAGATGAGCATTATTTTAATACCTTGTTAAAAGCACATTTTTTTAATTCTTGTTTTGTTTTTCTTGTTTGTATGTAGTTTGAAACAATCAGGTATTCACACTGGTAATCCCTGGCCTCCTTATAAAGAGAGGACTCCTTTGCATCCATGCTACAGAGGGCTAGTGCGACTGCTGCACTGCAAAACACTGCACATCGTAATCTTTACCCTGCTGTACAAGGTAGTGAACATTTATGCTCCCTTCTTTCCATCCAAATGACTTAACTAAGCTAATCCTAATACTTTCATTAAAAGGTAACTGTGTTTTTTTTTCCCCTCTTCATCTGTAAAGTTACTTTTTTGGTGAAAAACTTTTGTACTGACAGTGCGTATATATCAAAGTACAGTTTAAATGAGTGTTAACTGAGTATTAACACACATTTATTTCATTTTGTAAAGCTGCTTTGTGACAATGACCATTGTTAAAAGCGCTATATAAATTGAATTGAATTGAATTTAATATGTCATAATTTAAAATGAACCGTCTTGCTTTATTAAATCTTTGTTTCCCCCTTTAAAATGTGTTTTTCCTGCTTTGTTTGTCTGGTTGCTTAGATATGGATGGACCATCAGAACATGTCGGAACATGTGCTATGCATGGTGCTATATTTGGTTGAGCTTGGTTTGGACAACCACACGCAGGATGACAAGGAGGATGAGGTAAGATCATCTTGCTGTAATTTGAGTATTGTAAAAGCATTGTCCACCCTCACCTCCTCCAGATTCCTGTTCAGAGTTCAGACTGTCTATTAAAGAGCTGTTTTTGCCATCTCTGTGATTTACCAAGGAAATACTGATAAATCTAGTGCATAGAAGTGTGTGCATACAGATGTTCAGATAGCCAGAAAGAATGTGACTGAAAATGTATATGGCGATGGCCACTGCACAATGTCTGATACTGAAATTATGGCCCATAAATTCACAAATTCATCACATTCCAAGCTATGTGTGTGTGTTAACAATCTTTAAAATCACTCATGGACCTACTGGATGTAATGCTATCTCGACATGAGCTACCTTGGTGTGGTTTAGTTTCCCCATTCATGGCAGGATTTAGCCTTAAATCAGGCTTAAAACTGTCAGAGGGGATATTGAAAAGGAGTGTGTGAATTTCAGTGAGACATTCTTCATGAAGGGTATTTCTTTTCTCAATACCTCCTGTCTGGTACTGCAGGAGCCATGTATTGAGGAGCATTGCCATGACAGCTGGTTCCCTGGCACCAGCCTGCTCGCTAACCTGCACCACGTCATTAACTTTGTGCGGGTACGAGTGCCTGAGACAGCCCCAGAGGTGGAGAGGAAAAGGGAACGAGAGAGGGAGAGAGAGACTCCTCCAGGCACCAGCACAGAGTCATCCAGCTTTGGACAGGTCAGTCATGCAACATGGGCTCTGTTTTAGTAGCAGTTTTGCTTGAATGAATTTTCCAGCACCTTCACCTAATCTGAACCATGTGTTTGATTAGAGCAGGCACTAATTTTGACCCACTGTACTTAGTACAAGCAAGAGGTATACCGTATAGAAATGAACAGTTCTATCATAATCTTTTATAATATGGATAAATTAATTTATTTCATAATTTTGAATCGATAAAAAAAACAAGATACTGTTTAAAAAATGTAGAACATCTCATAATTAGCATTTGTACAATATAGGAATGATAGCATTTCAAATGCTAGTGTCTCATTGTGTTAGTTTTAAAAGGTTCACGACGAACCTTTATTGATTATTTTATTATTGTTCTATATTTTATTTATTTTTCTGCATCATTATAAACATTGATCAGCCATCACATTAAAACCACCTGCTAAATATTGTGTAGGTCCCCTTGTGTCCCCAAACTGGCCCTGACTCCTGAAGATATGCTGTAAGTTGTGAGGTGGGGCCTTCATGGATCAGACTAGTTTGTCAAGCACATTCCACAGATGCTTTATCGGATTGAGATCTGTGGAATTTGGAGGCCAAGGCAACACCTTGAACTCCTCAAACCATTCCTGAACCCTGGCAGCATGCTGAAGTAGGCATTAGGGCATAGTGTAGCCATGAAGGGGTGTACTTGGTCTGTACAATGGTCACCATCTTCCATTGGTCCATGGTCCAGTTTTTATACTCAAATGGCTTTTCCTATCCCCAGTTCACTGGTTATTTCTTTGCCTATCTTTGCTAGGCATAACAGGAACATGCCACAAGCTGTTGTTTTGTAGCTGCTTTGACCCAGTTGTTTAGGCGTCTCAGTTTGACCCTTGTCAAAGTCGCTCAGACCATTATGCATTTTTGCTGCTTCCAACACAACAGACTTCAAGAACTGACTGTTCACTTGCGGCCCGATTTACCAACATGTCCCACCCATTTACAGGCGGTGTTATAACATTCACTTCACCTGTCAGTGGCTTTAATGTGTGGCTTTTCTGAATAATAGAAACTTGTACATATAAAAATTTCACCTTAAATCTCTTTAGATTTTTACTTTGCTTATAAGTATGATGCTGTGTAGAAACAAAATTTCAAAAGGTTTCGATGTTTGTACACTCTGTATAAATATTATCAGGGTCTCTAACCTGTTTTAAATATGTTTGTGGTGTTGCCCACTTTCACTTCGCAGAGCTCCAGGAGACTGACAGGGAATTGGAGAGAGGTAGCTGGACTTGGAAATGACTGGTCTTGAGTTTGAGAGTGATTTGTGTGGAAGTGTTGTAGAATGACTGAATCTGAACCAGTGTTTGCGTCCAGGGTGATCAAGTTAAGACTGTACTCATCTCAACAGAGATTGAGCATTAGTGATGTTTGCACAGATGTTCCTTTCTTATTTTAAACAGGGCAAGTGCTGTATATGTTTCAATGAACTAAATAGTGTAATAAACATGCATGCTGTTTATTACATTGTTTCCAGAGATTTTAAAGAGGTGAAGCACTTGACATGTTAAATGTGTTTTTGAAGTGTGTCTGTGTGTTGTGTATTTATGTGAATCTAAAAGGTTGTCAGTGCCTGTGTGATTCCTTTTGTGTTCAGAGGCCTCTATGGCTGATGCCTTTGCAGTGTGGCAGACTAATTAATTCTTTTATTGTTTTGTAAACAGGCTTTTTAACTGCATGTGAGATTAATGGTTGTGTTTGAGGTAGTTACCTTATTTATTTAAACCGCTTTGACCAGTAGACAACCAGTTGATTCTGTAGGATGGTCATTTTCTGGTATTTCTTTAATGAAGTGTTGCTGGACAATAGGGTGATTTGGTGAAAAACTTTGCATGTGATATGAACTAAATTGACCTCACTAAGGTTTCATCATAGATCTCTTTTCCTGGTAAGGAGTAAACCAAAGGATAAGGGATGATCATGGTATACACCATCATGGAATGCTGTTTACACTTGAGCTTGACATTTGATCACCGCACTTCGGTCATGGTGACTGGATTTTCATCCAATCAAAACAGCATGTTTATGCCTTTCTCAAATGCAGCTTCTGTATCCAGATTTTGATCTTGTTTTACTGCTCAGTTCATGATCCCCATGTTGCTACTTGCAGTAAATGCAATAACAGGTCTTGAAAATTGCCCTCTTTCAAATTACAGTTTTAATATAGAAATTATCTTTCTATTTACATCCTGGTACAGAATGTTTGTAACATTAAGATTATTATGCAGCCACAATTGAAGCACAATCAAAAGAAAGAAAGTCCATCTTACACACTCGGCAGTAACTTCAATGCTTGTAAACCTAAACACACCGATCGTAGCACGTGCTTCCAGTTCTGATCATGAATGCAGTTACATCAATGATGCATTTTACTGCTGTAAATGGGCCTTATAAAAAGAAATGAGTTAGTCTTATTGACCCCAATGAAGTGCTGTTTGTCATTATTGAATTTACAGCCACATAATTTAAGTGAAAGAGTTATTTACCCTTTATAGCTTTAGTTTTCTCTCAATGCCCACTGTACTCCTCTTCCCCTCCATTTTAAATTTACCCTATAAACGTATCATCTTCACCCTACTTTATATCTAAATCCTCAAACAGCTTAATTTAATCTCTTGCTCAATCACTCTCCCTCAGAACTTGCGCGAAGCACAGCTGTTCAGTCTGGTGGCAGAGCGAAGGAGAAAGTTCCAGGAGATTATAAACCGCAGTAACCATGAGGCCAGCCAGGCTGTCAGGCCCAAGTCCTCATCCCGCTGGCACCCTCCTGGATCTCCTCCACAGCTGGTCACAGAAATCCTGGAGATCAGGGAGAGCATGTTATCCCTGTTGGTCAAACTGCATCAGAAACTGTCTGCTAAGCAGAACTCCCTTTCCCCGGACTGGCTGGAAGAAGCTGACCCGGCACGCCACACGCATGGAGATGGTATTACAGCCATTGAGAGAATCCTGGCTAAGGCAGCATCTCGAAGCAGACACAGCAAAAGGTGCCTGCAGGAGATTTGTGGAAGAGTGTGTCCACCCGTGCCCCCCAAAAAGAACAGTCCAGGAGACAAGAAAAGCATGGATAAGGAAGAGAGGTGTGTCTGTATATGCATGTCTGTATGTGTACTGGGCATGAACTTGTATAAAATATATTTTGTCCAATCATGCTGTTAGCTATTGGCAGTGAGTAAATTGTATTTGTATGCTCATTACACCATCAAAGCAAATTCTCAGCACAGTGGGAGAAGTGATAATTTCACAGAGAAGCCTGCTTAAAAGACAGCATTGTGCACGTAGGGATCTGTTGGACAAGAGCGAATGCAAAGTGCTTTGTCTAATACACTGGAAGGCTGTGTGCATATTTAACTCTAACTATGCTTTTAAAGAGTAGCCTAAACAGAGCACTGACAGCTACTTTTAAATGAACTCATCTTTCATACAGAGCTATTTCTCTTTCTAGAGCAATTTTCATTCAACTTTTATGGGAATGGAAGGCTAAAAGCATATACATTATAAACATATTTCCTGTGTTACTGCATAGACCTGAAGCTTACTGTTTTAAGTTAGCCTATGGACTACTGTTATTATAGCTCATTATTTATCTTGGATTATGTTTATGTAAATGACTTCTTCTACACAAGTGTTGTATTTAAGATAATCTCTTCATCAAAATCACTTAAGATCATGTTTTATGAGGAAATCCATTCCTGGCCATGTTGTGGACAGACTGATTTTCATTGTACCTTCAACAAATCTAATTGGATGGGCTCTTCATGATGGAGCCGGCTGCATGCCCTCCATTAGGTTCTGTTATTTTGGGGCAGACACCACCTGCAAGTCAAGGCAAAATGCATTCGCACATAATGCAGCGGGCAGTTACCATAGCAACAACACTTGGACACGGTGTTTAAGGGTGCTGGATTTTTTTCAGTCTCGTGTCTCAGTGGTGTGTTTGTCCCTGATGCTGTCTGTCACTGAAGCATGTCATTCCTGTCTGCATTAGTTTGTGTCCTCTTATTAAGCCTCATTCCCTAGTCCAGGACCAGAATTAGCAGATGCTAATGCATGAACACTATAAGCATCCATCTTCTGTGAAGTTGTTGTGTGGTAGATTTGATTGAATGCCTCATAAAGCGACTCTCAGGAGGGTAAGGTAGAAGTAGTTAACCTCAAGACATTCTGTATCTGCCAGAATGAATATAATTGCTATCTATCATTGCTATCCTAGAAATGTGTTGTAATGTGATGTTTTTTATGGAGGGGCGCGCTGGATTGACTGATGTTTTTCTTGACTCCTCATCATCTCCCTCTTCTTTACTGTCTCAGGCGTCAGAGAGCCAGGGAGAGACAGCAGAAGCTACTGGCTGAATTTGCCTCCAGGCAGAAAAGCTTCATGGAGACAGCCATGGATGTTGGTAAGCATAATAATTATTCTAGTGTTGCTACTAGAATTACACACTTCATTTGGAAGTCTCCCCAAATAAAATGTTCACTTGCAGTTAAGCGATTTGTGGCACCTTTTTATATAGTGGTTTTATTACATTTACTTAATTTCATTGACTTAACATGAGCTTTTTATTGTACTGTTGTCTGACTGGTAGTGTGACATGGAGTATCTGATTTGAAATGCATGCCACTGGTGATTTAGTGGTGGTATTCCAAGGTATGCTCTAAAGTAAGATCCTGTTTTAATCGATTTGTTTATTGTAGAAAGCGGGAAAAACACTTTCCTCTCTGCTTTACTGAACACGGCTCCTATCTTTGGCTTGTGGGCATGTAACTCATTCTACACACGCCCTTATACACTCCGTTTTTCAAGGACACTGCATTAAACTTGTATGGAGTCCTTGAAGGATACAACTTCTGTGGAGGAGGGGAGACCCATTCTCTGTAGGAAGGTGACACCCACTTGCCTCCCCAGTTCTTGTTAGCGAGAGAGTGTATGTGTGTGTGTTCTTCTCAGGGGAGATAGCGCATTGGTCGAGGGCACAGCAGATCAGAGTGCTAACAGCATTGTGGACACAGAGGGACCCTGCCTGTACACAGTTGTTAAGAAATGAATAATGTTAGCTTTCGCCACTTGGAAGTGACTGTTACTGTATAAAAGCACCCAGGGGATCAGAGGTCGGGTCATGCCACACATGGCTAACAGCAGCCGGCAACTATTTTGATCATCAATGATGTCATTGGTTTATCTATTATTTGGATAAAATGCAAAAACAAAGTAGAATTTCGTGTTGACAATATTATCACAACAGAATTTATCTAACAGACATAAGCAGTTAAAATTATAAACAATGAAAAGAACAACAAAAATCACAAATTTTGGTTTTGCTGTTGATGGCTTTAAGAACAGGCAGGTATTTTTCACACATTCTCATCTATTTTGTTGTACCTCACTGTTAAAGAAATTCTCCCAAAAAGGGTCTTTAATTTACACTAATAAAAGGAAGCTCACCACGAGACGTGATAAAGTAAAAAAACTAAAGTTCTGAGACTTAACACGCAGTTTATATCTAGATACTAAGGCAGTGATTACGTAACATCCTTGTTTATGGTTAATTGTCAAAGCAAAAGCTACAATCAGTCTATTGTCAAACAGTAGGCTAATATAGAAGGGGAGGATTCCGTCTTCTCCGTTCCCAGACGTTTCGAACCAGGTCATCTCGTCCTTCTACGAGTTTCCTGTAAACAAAGATGGCAGAATCCCCCCAGAGCTCATTTCCCCCTGGGCATTCACGAAAAGACAGTGTTCTTTAGGGAAGAAGTCTCTAGGTGATATATCCAGCTCCATGACAACAGGCAACAGCACAAACCCAATGAACTGATGATGAAATTCAATTTCATATTCTATTGATTTAATGGTTTCATTGTTGCAACCCTAGGTACCTACCCATTACATTATAATTTGCAAATTTTCAAATTCATGGTCTTTCCATGGCTGCACCAATTTTAGAATTGTAAATGTGTAAAATCTTCATTGCGTTAAAAACATGCATGAAAGACCGAAAAGCTCCAAAGTAGTCATCTTGTGTCTTGGGAGAAAGGCACAAATGTTGCATTTGAGTTTAACATTTAATTATTTTTATCCTTATAAGCTGTGTAAAAAAAAAAAAACAATGATTTTTTTCCCACAGCATTCTGTGCCTTGTTGTCCTCTGTTGTGATCAATAGGCATATTACCATGCCTTTATAATGGGTAGTGTTTTGATCAGGTGAAATCTTGTGCACAGTGTTTGAATGTTAAATGAAGGCAAAAAAGGAAATAAAATAGAACATATTCTCTCATAGATTTTGTGTGTATTTCAGTTTGTGAAAAGATAGTTTTGCCTTCCCCTTTTATGGCTTTACCTCATTCTCTTCTCATCAGTAGGGAAAGTGGCAAATGTTCAGCTCACGCCGAGATTTGGTTTGAAATATTGCCTTCAGCGTCCCATCACTGATGTCCCTTCTGACATTGACCTGGGGCGTGTGTATGTAGGTGTGTGTGTGTGTGTGTGTGTGTGGCTTACTGGAATAAAAATGAACGGTTGTATTATTCTAGAGCTGCCTTTTCTCCCCAAGATTGAAATCAAAGGTCAGTGAGAGTGTCAATATTTGTGCTGGAATTTTAACAAGGCGAATTAGTCAAATCTGTCTGTGGAAATGATTTTTAAACATTGTGCATTCGTGATGCTGTGTATGTTTTTCATTTGTGCCTCTGATGCCTTTATGCGCTGATGTTTGAAACCTTGCATATGCCATTATATTTGTGTTGTTTTATATATTACTGTATACCTAGAGGTAAGCTTTTAAAATGTTTAAGCTTGTTTTGGGTTTATTCCAAATAGTAATTATCCAAAAATTAGAAGTGATGCACAAAAAAATACACTGTAGCATAGCGGATTACTGACGGGTCAAATTGAAACAAAGTTAGAACATTAATTTTTAAAAATCAGTTAAATACTACACACTGCGTTGCTTGTAGTCAGAAATAGCAAATTACAGTATACTGATGTCACGTATCTTTTAAAATTGCAATAGAACTTTAATGTTATTGTGATATAGTATGTAGCATTTTATAGACACAGATCAGCCATAGCGTTAAAACCACCTGCCTAACATAGTGTAGGCCCCCCTCGTGTTGTCAAAACATCTCTGACCTCTCAAGGCATGGATTCCACAAGATTTCTGAAAGCGTGGTGCCTGGATCCAAGATGTTAGCAGCAGATCCTTTAAGTCCTGTAAGTTACAAGGTGGGACCATCATGGATCACACAGTTGGTCTAGCACTCCCCACAGATCCTCAATCAGATTGAGATCTGCGGAATTTGGAGGGCAGCTTAACTCACGTTCCTCAAACTGTTCCTGAACAATTTTTGCAGTGTGGCAGAGAATGTTATCCTGCTGAAAGAGGCCACTGCCTTTAGGGAATATAGACACAATGAAGGAATTTACATATTCTGCAGTAATGTTTAGGTAGGTTGTCAAGCTGTCATTCACATGAATGCCAGTACCCAAGGTTTCCCAGCAGAACATTGCCCAGAGCCCAGCTTGCTGACTTTTTTTTTTATTCCCAAAGTGCATTCTTGTGTCATCTCTTCCACATGTACGTGATGCACACATCCCTGGCCATCCACATGATGTGAAAGAAAACACAGAGAAGGTTCATTCAGAGCAGGTCACATTTTTCTGTCATAGTACTACCTTTTTCAGTCATTTGTGCTGCAGTACATCATCTCTGGTATTGGACCAGATGGGATGTCTTCGTTCCCTATTTGTGTGAGTGAGTCTAGAGTGCCCATATCACTGGTTCACCAGATGTCCTTCCTAGGACCACTTTTGCTTGGGACAAACCACTGCATACCAAGAGCACCCCACAAACACTGCTGTTTTAGAGATGCTCCTACCCAGTTATGTAACCATCGCGGTTTTACCCATGTCAAATACTTATTCTCGCTCATTTGTCCTGCTTCCAACACATCAACTTCAAGAACTGACTGTTGACTTGATTCCTAATAGATGCCTTGACAGGTGACATTGTAACATGATCATTCAGGTTTATTCGCTTCACCAGTCAGTGGTTTTAATACTATAGCCGATCAGTGTGTATTGCATCACATTCACAGATAGTTGAGTTTATTTGTCTATGCTGTAAAGTGCAGTGAATTATTTTTTTCCTTCTTTCGCCCCAGTGTTCTGTTGTGGAGGTTTTTATATCGCCATTGTGGGAGTTCTGCAGTGCTTGATCTTTTGATTTGAATTAGAATGGTATCAAATGTCGTCTGTGATCCTGGTGCACATTTGACATTTTTCCCAATCTACCTAACATGCACAACATTTGGCGGGGTGGAGGCACTACGAGTGAGCTGTGGGAGTTTGCTTCAGGCTAACACTGTCGCACTGACTTCCAAATAAACCATTTTTCCCCTCCCTTTCCCTCGAGCAAGAAATCAGTTCAAGCAAACTGACATTTGCTGACCTGTGTTGACTCAAAATTGAAAACACTTTAACATTTAAAACTAATTTTGCAGAAGTAATTAATCTTTTGAAATGTGTCAGTCATTGAAATACTGTAGATGGCTGGTTATGTATTCATAGGCTGTATTATATGCACTGTATATAATTTATGGAAATTAAACACTAGGGGTTTAATTCCCATATGACTGGCGCATGCACATAGGACTTGTGATCTGAGTTTAATTTGGTAAGTCTACGTTGGCCGAGCTAGTTAGCTTAAATAAAGTATCAATCTGGCTAACCCTTACCTCACCTTTTCATTTTTCAGTTTTGTTACAATACATTACGTTTTAACACACATGGTTCTTGATGGCAATGACATCATTAGGAGCCATAGTCTTGTAACCACAGACTGCAAGGGAATGAACAGTGTCACGTGAAATTGTGCCTTTCTTCTGAAAGGAACAGACAAAAAAGGAGCAACACAACCTGGTTGTTGAATTTGACTTGATTGGCATATTTCTCTCTACATTATCATCAGATTTCAATCTGACCTGCAGAAGCATTTCAATAACGAGTGTAAATGCATGTTTCTGTTGCAAAAGTACTATTTTTACATACAAATCACCAGAACAGATTTCACCTATTTTCAGCAGTTATTCTTACACTTGTGTGTGTTGGAACAAAAGTAATTTAATTAGGTATGTTTATTATTTGGATTGGGGCAAATGTATGGAAATAAAAGGCAAATAATGTGTTTCATGGGGTTTCTGACTGATGCTGTGAAAAATATGTGTATTGTGTCTCAGTTGTGAAGAGCTAAAACATAAGATGAGGTAGTTTGACCACTTCATGCAGTTTGCCTGTTCAAAAATTATATTGTTAGCAAGCAGGCAAATACTGTGCTGAGTACTGTGCAAAAGTCTTGTCTCACCCCACTTTTCTTCATATTTTGCTTCCAAAATATTGCTTTGATTAGTTCAGCATTAAAGCAGCTATTCCTAGAGCATTCCAGTGTTTAGTGCAACTGAAAGCAAGCGCTCAGCTTTGGTTAGCAAAGCATGGTCAAAAGATCTCAGGGATAAAATTGTGGACAGGCACAAGTCAGGTGATGGAAGTCTTTATTCATCCTGGGGAGCACGGTGAAGTCTGTAATGAAGAAGCAGAATGTGTTTCCTAATAACTCCCCTGGGTCAGAACTTCCCTCTTAACTGGGTGGGGGAGTGAGAAGGAAACTGGACAGAGATGCTACCAGCTTTTTAAATTTATTTTTCCCTGACCTGTTATCTTTCATTTGGATTTTCTAAGCACAGCTGGAAACAAAATGTGTTTTATTTTAAATGGGATGACTCCTTTCTATGCACACTGTGTTTGTGTTGGCATCTGCATTAATCTTTTAAAAAATATATATATGATTTATATTCTGTAAAACTGTAAAAACACTATATATATATTAGGGCTGTCAGTAGATTAAAATATTTAATCGCGATTAATCTCATGTTTGCCGTAGTTAACTCGCGATTAATCG
>JBBPDE010000002.1:13095737-13108237 GCA_037974605.1 Nannopetersius ansorgii
TGGTGAATGGGTTAAATGCAGAGGAAGAATTTTGTGCTGTTCACACTGTGTGCAGTGGTGTGTTCACGTATGACAAAATGGTCACTTTCACTTTCACTATGCGTAATAGAGTGAGTGAATGAGAGCCTCGCAGCATTTGTTTTTAAGCCGTTTAAGCTCTAAATGCAGTGCGTCCATCATCATCATGGAAGTGCATCATTATCTATGGGGATTGGGATGTTAGTTCTCCAGTCTATTAAATCTCAATTGAAGAAAGAGGGCATGGAATATAAATGGACAAACACAAATGTGTGGAGTTTCGGATTGTCCATCAGGCTCGTTTAATTTCCCATTATTCAGATACGCCTTAGCTCTGCCTCCTATTTTGTCATGAGAGAAGAAGCTGTCTTTTCTCTCTCCAGAGTCTCTCTCATGCCTCTCTTACACCACACTGACTATTAAGCTGGTTACAGAATTTCCCCTTGTTTTTGTTATAACATTCCGCTTTTATTTGGTGCTGCAGTGTTCTGTGGCTACAGTTAACAGAGTGAATAGACCTGAGAGAGTTTTTATAACGAAGGCAAAATCTTCATGGCTAATAAATCCGACAGCAGATTGTGTGATTAGTGTGTCATATTTTTAATCCTTGTGATAAATGCAATGTGTCTCACATCTTGTAAAATATCACAAAATATCAGTGAGCTTTATCTATGCCGATTCTGTAGTCATTGTTTTTATCAGTCTAAAACAGAATTAAAGCGAGAGCTTTAGTGTTTTTCACTGTTGAGATTAAATGCTTTACAGATGACCAAAAAAAAATCTTGCTGCACTACAGGATTTCTTTCTATTGATTTTCAGTTCAACTGTTCATGAAGGCATTAGGCTGTACTCATTTATCTTATTTTTTATCCCAGGCATTCAATATGTTGTTTAGTCTACATATCGGTAGATTTACATCCATTAATATGCTAATTGATTGACAGATTGAGTGTGTGCGCCGCCTTAACCTTTCGGTCTTTTATGCACAGAGCATGCCAAACTCTGAAAAATCGTGGGAGACACTCTTCAGCCATGTGGTTGGTGAGCTGAACAAGGCCAGGGGTGTGTATGAAAGCAGGCCTGAAGAGACCATGGTAAGAGCACAACTGAATTCAACTTGGTATAACCCTGCACACTCATAAAGAAGAAACTATTTTTCCATACAATACTATATCCCACTTGTTAAGAAGATGATCAAGAAACCCATGTGTTGATTACGAAAAAAAAATGGAGAGCTGCAACTTAATGAATTGGTGGGACATTGAATATCCTAATAACGTTTGACAAACATATTGCCTCATGTTGTGTAGGTATAATTAGCACAAAGCAAGCATTTTCTTGTCATTATGCAAGTGTACAAGGCACCCATTGCCAACACAGGTGTTTAGTTACATGTGCGAAGCTCATATAATCTCCATGGAAAACCAGTAGTAATGGTAAGTGGACACTGAAGCAGCCTCACATGAGCCTAGGGTCACCATGCCCAACGCTAAGCATCAGCAAGAGGTGTTTATAAAAAAAAAATAAATTAAAAAAAAAACTTTTTTTGGAATGTTGGGTAACCATTGGATACATTTTGAATGTGTTGGAGTCTCATTTGAGATCCAGAATTACCAACATCTGTACCTGGTCTCATTAATGCTCTTGTGTGTAAATACAACAAAATCTAGTGTAAAGCCATTTTTAGAGAGTTGCTGTATTTAAACCTTTGATTTCAGTAAGTGTTGGTTGAATGACCTGGTGGACATAGTAGTTTTTTATACCAACATCTCTATCAACCTGTAAAATGTGTATACAGATCTGTGGTAAATCAGGTATAATACTGGTTTGAAGAGGGTCTCAGAAACAGGAGGCACATACACAGCTCTGCCTTTATTTTTGCAAGGGCGAGTGTGTCAGTTGGGTTTTAAGGCTATTTTAACTGAACACCTCATTCTGTCATTCACCCCACTCTCTGATGAATAACACCATGGCTGCTAGAGCAAGGCCTTTTGAGATGCAGCTCTCCTCCAACGACCACATCCATCAACTTTATCAACAGGTCATTAATGATTATTGATGGTATGTGACTTTGTTCCCTCTATTTGTCTCCTGCTCTCTCTTTCTCTCTGTCTAGTTGAGTTCAGGTGTTTGGTCTCCTCAGTCTATAGAGTTTACCTTGCAGCAATTCTGTCTGCCCTTCCTACGTCTCTCCTGCCTGCTTCAGCACCATCTCTATGGGGACAACCTTCCAGGCTGCCCGGTACTCCACATTTTTACAGATACACCCACACATACACACCCACGCACCCTTGAAATCCATATAGACCACAGGTCTTTAGATCTAAACCATTTTTCATGCTGGATTTTGTAATGGTTGGTAGGTCGTGTGACTAAACAGTTACATTAATAGTTAACTACCATTAATTACAGACTCCAGGACCAGAAATTGAATTCTGAGATTTGAAATCTGGATTTAAAGACCTCTGGTTTAGACACTGTTGATGCGTGCACACACCAACGTGCCTCCACATCCACTTGCAGTAATCCCCCAGTTTTACGTGGATCAGGACTCACAGATTTTTTATGAGAACGTAACTCATCTCCACAACAACGCGGGACCTGCAAATATTCTCCACATTTTTTCCTGGCAATATTTTTTACCGCATTTTACTTCTAAACTATTACTTCTAAGTTACTTGTTTTGTAACCTAAATAGTAGGGATGCACTGAAATGATTTTTGTCCAAAACCGAAAATGAGGAAACACTAGGCCGAAACCCAAAACCAAAACACTGAAAGAAATTATTATTATTATTATTACATTATTAAAAGAATGTTACAAAACTATGAAAATATTTATTTAGCATTCAAACAATTCCTGATATAAAATAAAATTTTAAATAAAATATTTTACTTGGCCCCACTCATGAAATGCCTAAAAGCAAGAAAGCTGAAATATTACACAATTAAATCTTCTATCATAAAACTTCTCCCATAAAGTGAGTTTCTGAGTGAAGTGCATAAACACGGTGCATTCAGAAAAAGTGCATTAAAACTGCTGAAAGATAAACAGATAGCACTTAATAAAACAAAAGTGTATTAATTATTTTGGACGGAGTAGGTGTGCTGGAAGGGTCTCGTCTCTTCTGTGCTCGATCGGGATGTTTTGATTTTCTATGATAAATTAATCCTGACGTTGAGCAAATTTTTGTGGATGCAAACCCACTAGTAATTTTGGCTTTCAGTGTGTCTTTCTTAGATGTAGCGAAAAATAAACTCAGTCGTTTTATTACTTTACTGTAAATTAAATTAAAAGAGGCTGTTGAACTCAGTCGCCGTCCAAATGTCTACGTCTCTACAATAAGACGCGCCGCTGATGAACAGTAAATTATTGAACTGTAAAAATCATTGGTGATAACCCCTACATTTTACTGTATTTTTATTACTAAAATTACACAAATTTAGTACTTTATTTACCAATTTATACCAAAGAAAATGCATGAATGCATGTGTACCAAAGAAAATGCATGAATTACAGTGCAGTCTGTATGGGCTTTCTCTAATGTTTTCGGTAAGGGTAATGTATTAAACAGAGTTTTAAATGAAATTAAAATGTTTTGGGAGCATATTTGGGCATAGTTGTTATTCATATTAATAATAATAATAATAATATTATTATTATTAATGTTGTTGTTAATAATAATCATTATTATAATAATTTTTATTGTTATAATTCTAATAATAATAATAATAATAATAATAATAAATACATTTATTATTATTAGCACCTTTCACAACCCTCAAGGGTACTTTACAGAAGTTATCCAGAAACAAAGTTCTTGCCATAGTAGGGAAGTGATGGTGCTTTGCCACAAGAAATAGCAAAAATAATAATAAACTATATAGACTATATAATGATCTGCTGATTATTTACATTAAATAATAAAACTTTTAAAAATGCTAAACAAAAACATGCCAGACAGAGCAGAGCCAGTCTCGCCTGGTTCCCGTAACTTAGCAACAATATAATTAGGGTTTACACTATAAAAATGGGCATTTTAGGCAATTTTTTTTTTTTACCAGCAGAACACAACGACGTGGTTTTTCATTATACGCGGGTGCTCTTGGAACGTAACCCCCACAAATAGCATATACTGTAGAGTACAAACTTTTTCTCAATTTGGTATTTGTTGTGCTTTTCCTCATAGCAGAACAGTGTAAATCATTTATATTGTCACACTGTCCCTATAAAAAAAGAATATTTGTGTTGTAGCACTGCTGATGTCAGAAACATAATCTTAAATGCTTTGTTCTCATTTCAGATCTTTTTTTCTGAAAACAGTAGGTCTCTGGTTCATTGTCTGTCCCTGTGTTGTGTTTCCAGTTAGATGAGGAGTTCCCATTGCTGGTAGGTTGTTTGGGTTTGGCTCAGTCCAGCAGCTCTATGAGCAGTGCAGCTTGCCTGGAGTGGAACGTCAGTGCATTTGAGCTGCTCTCCCAGTGGTGCTCTGAGCTCATCTGTCTGACTGGCGCTTCCCCTCAGCAGGCCATGGTAAGCAGTATTGCCTCTCAAACCACACACACCTGAGCTTTATTCCGTCTCTTGTCTTTTTATTGTGTGTAGATGCGTAATGCAACAGTCAGTAAAAGAAGTGATTTTAATATGTTTGGGGTTTTTTTGTTGTTTTTTTTTTTGTTTTTTTGCAGTCTCTGTTGGTGCAGAACCCACAGTGGTCCACTCCTCGTCTGCTGCATCTCCCTGACAACTACAATACCATCTTCCAGTACTACCACAGGAAGTCTTGTACTGTCTGCAGTAAAACGCCCAAGGACCCAGCACTGTGCCTAGTATGTGGTGCATTCGTCTGCCTCAAGGGCCTCTGCTGCAAACAGCAGGGCATCTGTGAATGTGTACTGGTGAGTGGTGTTACTCCTTTGGCTCACTCCAGTCAGTTGGCTTGCATCAGCAGGTTTCTTTTTTTGTGGATAAACATCAGGAAGTCTGCTATCTGTTGAGATTGCCTTTTTTACTGTGACCACCAAACCATGTGATCGCCAAACCATGCAACCCTGTGTTTTTGCTGTGTGTTAATAAAACTGAGCAATCTGTGTATGCCTGGTCTTGGAAGAAGTTTACATTAAATTAGTTTTGATAAAGCTCGAGCTTCAGAATGTCTGTGCCATGCTAGCTGAGGAAAACAGAGTTTATATCCATACTTGGTCCATCAATAATGATACTGATGAAAATAAACCTTTTCTATAGCATTCTCAGCACTGTGGAGCTGCCACCGGAATCTTCCTCCTAATAAATGCCTCAGTTATCATCATAATCCGAGGACATCGTTTCTGTCTGTGGGGGTCAGTTTACCTGGATGCTCATGGAGAGGAAGACCGAGATCTACGGTACACACACACACACACACACACACACACACACACACAACATTACTGCTCTTCACCCACACACTCCTGGTCTCCCAGCATATCCAAAACAATCACAAGTGTTTCCCAAATACTGTTTACATTGTAGTTGTTGACACAGTGTTTCTATGTTGATGTCGATTTTGTTTATCTGCAGTCGAGGCAAACCTCTGTTCCTGTGTGAGGAGAGGTATCGTGTGCTGGAGCAGCAATGGGTGTCCCATACCTTCGACCACATCAACAAACGCTGGGGTCCCCATTACAATGGACTTTAACATGCCCCTTCACCCAAAAACCAGAAAATATTAATGAATAAAGTACGTTGAAAACTGGAGCGGCCACATCACACTGGGCATGAGTGCCACTCTCTGTATCTCCTTTTGATAAATGCTATCATGTAATATAAGCCGTGAGTGGATGGCTGCTACAGCCTTGGTTATGTGAAGTTTAGTGTACAATCATGCCTAATGACTAACAGTGTGCGTGCGCGTGTGTGTGTGTGCGCGTGTGTGTGTGGTTTTAAAGTGGTTTTCTGTGTGGAATTGGACGTGGAGAAGATGAGGAATTTTGTTTTTGTTTCTGTTTTGGGACAAGTGAATCACAGAATAGCCCATTGCTGAGTGCATTCAAGTGAGTTCTGTTGGAGTTGAGGTCGCACCTCTCAAAAATGCTCTGGTTTGTTGTTTGTGCTCAGTATCTTGACCAAAATTAGGCCTGTTGGATATCTACTTTACTAAACAGATACGAGTCGTTATCCAAAACAAAGAGAAACATTTAGTATCGGTGCTCACTGGATGGCTCTGAAAAGCATTGCATCCATGATTATCAGCTGTGATCATATCCCCATGACTAGAGCAGTGTGTACTAATGTTTGTCATCCTAGGTGATTTGATCTCATTTCATTCTCAACTCAGAGATCTTCGAGTGCTGGTATCGAATAAAAATATCAGTCAAGCTAAACACAATGGGAAGAAAGATCAGTTCTGAATGGTAGAACCGCATTTACTACTTTTGGAAGCTTTGGGAAATCGGGCCATGGATTTGCATTGACCTGAATGAAGTGACACATGTTTTAGATGTCAGACAATACATGGATTTATCAACAGATTAAGGTGAGACTTATCTCTGGTTCAAGGTCTAGTTGCAACCATCCTCAGGAATTTTTTTCTTTTTTTTTTTTTTTGGCTGTAGTTGAAGAGAAACTTTTTAATATTTAAATAAATGCTGCTATTCACTGTTAATTATAACATTGTAAAGATGATTTTTATGATTTCTCTTTTTCAAAGAGCAAAAATCTCTGTATTCATGGCAGTTGGCAGGTTTTTTTTTTTTTTCTTTCTCAGTGTAAAGTTGAAGAAGACACATCTCCCAGAAATTCTGCCGATCACAGCTTTTTTTTTGAGCTCAGAGGTCATATTGCTGCGCTTCAGGTGGAAGACAGCATCAACTTTCCACGTTAATTCAGCAATATAAAAGAAACTATTCAGAAATTAGCAATGAAGAATACATTCTGCCATGGTAACATGAGTAGTGTATTTTGGGAGTTGTCTCAAATTGATATTACAGGGCTTTTATTCCCTAATCAAACCATAAGCTTTCAGTTTGAGTGAAGATTGCTCCTATGACAGCGGACAGGGTCAAGTTCCGAACACCTCAGCTTCAGGTCAAGGTGACCTCCATTATAACCCATGATACATTTGGTAGAACTGGTATTTCAGCATAATGCTTCTGTAAGTTTTTGGCATTTAGAAGTTCATATTTTTAAACCGTCATATGAAGGCTTTTCATATAGTCCTTAAAATACTAGAAGGTCCTTGTAGTGCTGTTCTTTTCTATAAGTGGGGCCTGCTGGAATGTAATATCACTGCTTTAAAGTGATGGTTAGAAGATTAAATCACCTTTTGTCTTTCCGATTGCTTTGACCTTGCCCAAATCATAAGTCCCTCACTTGTCAAATATGTAGGAGTTTTAGTCCACAGTGATGTCCTCTTTGTACTGCTCAATTTTGAACAGAAAACCAAGTTTCTTTTGGGTCAAGTTACGTGACCTGAGTAATGATCTCACACTATAAGGTTTGTGGTGCTTCTGACCAAATAGTAAAAGCCTCAGTAAAGTTAAAGCGTGTATTTTGGTGCATTATTTTTGGCATTTCGATTTACCGATAAATGAAATGGGGCACTTGCAATGTACGATTGGATGTTGAGTTCATTGTCTGTGGCCACTTCTGCAAGGATTTAAATTGGGTCTCACATGGTTCTCCACGTAACTGCATTCAGAATGTTTTTAAAAATTCACTTGAAATGTTTCAATAGCTATTTTTTTTTTAATTTTACAACCATTCAACTGGCCCTTTTTAAAACAAGACATTGTTTAATACACATGAAAAATGCTTGTATTGCTTTTTTTTTCTTTCTTTGATACCTTAAAAAGCACTTGGTTGTCACTTCTGATGCGTTTGTTTATGATGTTAATCTGTTGGTGTTCCCATCTCTCCTCTGTCGCTCTCTCTCTCTCTCGCTTTTGTCATTTTACTAGACACTGAAAGTCATCCTAATTGTTTTCACTCTGCCATAGAGCCTTCAGAATAGCGGCAGGTCCCGACTTTGAAATGCAGACTTTTCCGAGTTTCATGTCAGTCCTGTCCTTTCTAGCTCTTTGATCCAGAGTCCTTTTTAAGAACACCTCTCGAGACGGAGCCATCAGCACACACCAAAAAAAAAAGAAGCATGTTTTGGTTTTGTATTGATCGCTTTGTTAGGTGTTGATCACACAGGTCTGCAGGATTTCTGGGGTCTGTAAGCCTGTAAATATTTCAGGCTGAACACTAAAAAAAGAGATGTCCATTTTTCTGTCACATTAGGTTTTCTCACAACAGTACATTTTTTGAATGGTTTCATGAACTTTTTATACTGAAATTATCCAAACAGGAAGAGCATTTTAGAACATAACCTTTTTTATTCTTGCAGTGTCGGTGTGATGCACTGATCTGTTGGTATATTAAGAGAAACCTGTACAAAAAGAGACATGTTTTGACCACAATACAGTGCATTTTTACATTTTGTCCCAAAGTAGGTTGATGATTTGTGAGAACACCTGATATGTGATGGGATTAAATGGATATTTCTGAAATGTGTATAGCTGACGGACATTGGTTTTTACGAGACCTGGGTTCATTCTGTTGACTTGTGTTATCAATGCTGCGTATTACCCAGTGCTGGAGGAAAACGCTTCAGGCACTTCATTTCTCTGCTCTTCTTTTCTGTCTTTCCGGGTTTGTCTTGGATTCTTGCATGCTGCGTTTTTTTCAGTTTCTCTCTATTTTTTTGTTTCCTTTCTCAGCCCAAACATTGTATAGACTGACTTGCGGGAAGTAATGGGTGTGGATGTATATTGGAATTTAAAGCTACAACATGTCCTTGGTGTGGTGTGAGATGAGTGACTGACAGAGAGGCAGAAATACAGTACATTACTGTAGGTGCTGATTCAAACTTTCTGATCGCAAATCAGGAAGGGTGACAGACATTTAATGCAAAATGTAACATATGTGAATAAAATATAAAGATGCTCTGACATGGTGTGTTCGTTTCTTGTAATCTGATTTACGCACCCCACACTTTAATAACGCATTTTGAGTAGAAGTCATGTGGGTGAACTAGGCATGGATGCTGGATATTTGTATCACTACATTCTTAGTATTTAAAAACAAGAATAAACAGTTAGTATGAGCTATCCGGATGGGGTTACCAAGCTGGTTAAGAAAAGCATGTCATTCATGATTTTTTTAAATTTTTTTTAATGAGATTAAACGATTAATGGTCTGCTGACTTTGCTGGTTCAGTGGAAGCTGTCGGTCAAACTCTCTTCATGTAGTTGCTGGCATTTTACCATCCATTTCATTTTTTTTTCCTTCCACATTGGAATGCACTTGATGTTAAAACCGTTTAATTCATTCAGCCCATGTGATACACTCTGATAGGACTGTGGTAGCACATTGCAGCGTTATATTTAAACACTCTGTTGATTATGCATTTGTGGGGTTAATATTGACATTTATCTGTTTAGCCTAGAACGAAGAACATTTTTTCTTTCTCCACCATTATAGTAAAGAAGACAGTCCATCATTCTGTTCGGCTTCCATTTGCTGCAGTTAGCAGAAGCCCAGAAAGCAACCCTCCGTAAAAAGGAGTACACAAAGGCTGGTATTGGGCCTTCAGTTCACATGACACATCTTATTAGTTCAGTTAACCGAAAGATATGAATAGGCTGTGGGTTTTCTGGTATTTCTGCTGGGATCTAAACTCTGGGACGGAATTTCTGTACCGTGTTGACACAAGCAGACCTGCTCAGTAAGCTACAGTAAGTATTATTATTGTTATTCAATCAGTCTATTCAAATCTAAATTCTGAAATGCGATTACGAAATTCTGCTTTTCTTTTCTCTTTTCCTGACCCACTTTTCATTGCCCTTTGTCTCTAATGAACAGCAGGAAAAACATATATAATTATTATTATTATTATTATTATTATTATTAATATTAATATTAATAGTAGAATTTATTGATTTAACTCGTGTTACAGTATTTTAGATTATTGACATCTTTTGTGCTATGAAGCAACATTGCCCTGTGCTACTGCTCATTAATTATTGGTCTAAGACAGTTGGTCTTGTTATGATTGTTTATCCATTGGGGAGGTCTATATGTTTGAAGGTCATTGTATGCATTGTATGTGTGTCATCATTGTTTTCATGCTTATGTGCAGTCTTTGCCATTGCACTGTGCTCTGGGTTTTAGCCGAGTGGGAGTTGCACTTCCTCTTAAAAGGGAACCTGCAGCCACTTATCAAATTCCAGTTAATTATTAAGGCCGAGCCTAGGAAGCCTTCAAAATCACTTCGGCTATGGTAGGAAGCGGCTATGGCAGGTAAGTCTCTTCCGAAGATTAGAGACTGTTCTCATAAACATCACTCCTAACTAGAGGAGTAGGAACAGTGGAGGACGTGGATACTTCACCATCCTCTGAGATGTTCCAGTTTATCAGGCATAACAGCCTCAGAGGATTGTGCACTTACAGCAGGTGTAAGGCTGGGGATTTGCCTCTCAAATTAGCTCCATAGCACATTGTATGTAACTGCAATTGAGTTCGGATCTTTTATGTGTGTTTGTTTAGAATACCCTCTGTCTTTCTGTCCAGGAAATGGAAATGGAAAAGCTGATGCACTGAAGAATGGGTAAGGACTCAATTACACTGTGTGACAGAAAGCACTGCTAGATTTCAGAAAGAGATTCTGTTCTGATTTCTTCAGTTTGCTTCCTAGTTATTGTGGATAAATTAGATACATGTATTAAATCATTGCTCTTTTGATTTCAAGTAGATAATTTTTAGATAGTCACTCCCTTAATAAAGTCATCTGTTGTGTGTTGTTTTACGAGCCAAATACTTCAGTATATCAGTAACATCCAAATCAATGAGTTTTGCTTTATAGAAGCATTTCTGTTCATTTATGAGAAGACTTAGTGTGATTAGTGCCACCGCATGTAGTGGAGTGTCTGTATTATAATCAGGTGTGTGCGAGTGTAGTTTGATTGAGTGGTGCTCCAGAAGCGAAGTGTCAGATTCTAGGGGGACTGGATATGAGGTGTGTGAGGGTGTGTTTTACGTTTCTCAGGATCAGGTGCACAAGGATCTGGGCAATACTGTGTGTAGGATCTTTATCAGAGGGTGCAGAGGGTCATAGCTAACCACCACTATCAAGGGGCTCCTGTGTGTGTACTTGTGCGTATACATGTGCCTAGTGCTGGGCGATATGGATTATTTTATATCACGATATACCACAATAAAGTACGTTTTCAGTTATTCTCTGAAAAGTTTGACAAAAATATCATTGCATACTTTTTTTTGCAACTTTATTTTGAAGTGACATTTAATTGAACTGTCACAAATGAGAAAAAAATATATATACAATTTTGTATTAGAAGTATTTAAAGTTATAGGAGTGATGGCATTTGTCATTACAATGCAATATATTTCAGTTTTAAATCCAATAAATTGGCTTTAGAGTGTAATTACCTTTTACCTTTTTTTTTTTAGAGTATGCATTGCATAGCAACAAGACATTATCATACATTTGTCATAGACTATTTAATGCAATTTTCTTTAGTAATTGATAAAATTAGGTTAGAAACGATAGAAGAGAAATAGGACGATAGACACTTTTCTATCGTCCTCACGATATATATCGTCATATCGCCCAGCACTACATGTGCCCATGGTGTGTGTGTATGTTGTGTTTACGTCCTCACTCAGGGGGCCGGCTAACTCTGAGGGAGCGGATGGCAAAGAGTTTTACCATCTTCACGGCAGGATCTGGTGAGAGCCGAGGCTGATATTCCTCACTGTGGAAACAAGTGTGCCACACACAGCTGAGGAATATGCAGTGTATCAGTTAGCTTTACTGACATAAGTACTTAAATTATGACCTTTTTTTGTCTATATTTGCACGGTAGTGTGATGTAGATAAAAAGTAATAAACAAAGTCTTTTAAAATGATTGCATGCATCTTTTCCACCTGTCCTAAAATGATTTACACATTTTACACAGTGGCTTGATGTGAAATGGTGCACTGTAGAGGAAGTTCCATTTTTTAAACAGTGGGTGTGTTAGTAACCAAGTGTCAGTTTTGACAAGTACTCGTTTTGCAAGGCAACGCATTATGGACAGTTTATTTACTTTTTTCCTTTATGATGATTACTGTATTAGTGATGTAGTAAAGGCTTTAGAACAGCACATTTTACATCAAACTACTCTGAGTGCCCCAATTTGTATTTCAATGATTTAATTTAGCACATATTTCGAGGAAGGAAGGTGAGAATCCTCTTTCTGTGAGACTTTTCTGTGGCCTTTTAAGTGCAGCACTATGTTTGAAGATGAGCTAATGCTTAGATGTGTGCATGAGTGTCTTCCTTTACCTGACAGTAAAGAGAGACAGAGAGGGCACGGGTCTGATTACATTAGCGCAGCAGGGGGGACGTAACAAAGCCCTGAATTCCCCTCACATCCCCTTAACAGGATTACACAGGAGA
>JBBPDE010000002.1:13230740-13241260 GCA_037974605.1 Nannopetersius ansorgii
GTGTGTGTGTGTGTGTGTGTGTGTGTGTGTGTGTGTGTGTGTGTGTGTGTGTGTGTGTGTGTGTGTGCGCGTGCGCGCGTGTGCAGGGTCTACTGCAGGGCTGCAATTCCATGAGTGCTGGCTACCTTTTCCAGCCTGATAAACAATATGATGTCACCTATGATACCGGAGACAAGGCCATACAGTGTGGCCGACATGTGGATATCTTCAAATTCTGGCTCATGTGGAAAGCAAAGGTACTGTAAATTGTAAAGTAATAAACAAACACCAACACATTAGTTATTAAATAATGAATGAATAAAGGAGTGAAAGGACGAATGTGTGAATAAGTGAAGTAATGAATCTCAGCTGAGAATTCTTATATTCATATTCTGCGAACAGTATGAAAATGGTATGAAAGTGAATATAATTATATATTTATCTTAATGATATGTATGTCTTCTATAGGGCACCATTGGGTTTGAGAAGCACATAGACCGTTGTCTGGAGCTTTCAGAGTACCTCTATAATAAGATCAAGAACAGAGAAGGCTACGAGATGGTTTTCCAGGGACAGGTTCGACCAATTTTCAGTGTTATCAACACCATTACCGTCTAAAAAAAAAAAATCAGATAAAATGATGAAACGGCCACTGAGCATTCAGATCAGTTTGGTGTGTTTATTTATTGTTTGTTGTGTCTGGTTTCTGTTTTTTAGCCGCAGCATACTAATGTGTGCTTCTGGTACATCCCGCCAAGCCTGCGTGGCATGCCAGGCGGAGAGGAGAAACGACAGAGGCTTCATAAGGTAAAGTACTGTCGGCTTCAGCAGAAAGTAACATTTTAGTTTTGGATTATTTTGGACGTTTTTCGATACATGGCATGAACATGGAAAAAACTGCATGGCCTTAAACAGACAGAACCCTGTGAGTAAATGCCTCTCTAGTGTTTTGTGAGTGCCGTGGAATGATTTCTCCCCCCGCTACTAGGTGGCCCCCAAAATAAAGGCAATGATGATGGAGTGCGGGACTACAATGGTGGGCTACCAGCCTCAAGGTGACAAGGTGAACTTCTTCAGGATGGTCATTTCAAACCCAGCTGCCACCAGGTCTGACATTGACTTCCTGATCGATGAGATTGAAAGACTGGGCCAGGATTTATAAAGAGTTGAGTCTCAAACAATTCGACACACTATAAGAGAACGTTCTGGCAGCCCATTCCAATTATCCTGCTGGTCCACCGTAGACACAAGTGACGCATGGCCTTCTTTAAGACACCTATTGTAAACTATTGTTCTGACATCAGAACTGACCGTGCTGAACTGCAGCATCAAAATAATGTCCACTGGGGAAGTGAGAATGCCATAAGAATGGTTGATTGGAATAGGATTTTGCCACTGAACACATTAAATGAACACTCCAGGGTTTTTCAACATAATGTCCGTTATACTGCACCTGTACCATGTGGCCGATTAGCAAAGATAGTAATTTTGGACAGAAAATAATATAACGAAGTTGTCAGGGGTAGCTCAGTGTATGTTACAGATGCAGCAGATCGAGATTAGGTTGAAAAATCAGGAGAATAAATGTAATAAGAGAGTATAAGGATGTGCAATGGTGGAGGTGTTGCTCGGTGAGAGCTTGAGTTTTGTGGAAGATTATGTACTAAGTCTTTCACTTGTACCAGTAAACATTTCAGTAGATATGACAACATTAGACTTTGGAGGTATCCGCTATAATATATTCTTTAAGAGTAATGTGTAATTCATCCAAGTCAAATAACTGTTGGTTCTTAGTGTTGTCAATGTGATTACAAAGTCAGCTGCACATCTTAGCTGTTCTCCTGTGGCATAAACGAATGGGGAACAATGCATTTATCACAATCATACCAGGAACTGTATTCAATTGCTGTGTTTTTAGAACTGAAGTCCTTTATGTAGATTGTGTATATTATTGTTATATGGCCTTTGTGACAAACATATTACATAGTTTTACAGTAAGAGATGTTTAAATAGTGATTACCAGTCAAATAGAGATATTTATTAAGATTTGATTTATACAAAGAGATTAACTGTGTGAAAGATATCTTTTCCTCATTTGTAAGGGATCTTTATTTGTATTTTGAGAGGACATTATGATCAGAGTCGTTTAACTAATGTTTCAGAGAGTTCGGTGTATTCATTGACCAAAGACATGGAAAGAAGCGGCGTTCATTTATCTGTCACTTTAATCGGTACAACACAATGGCTTAGATTAAGTGATCGGTGTGTAATGTCAAGATATCAATGAGCACATTTAATATAACTGTAGTGCAATCAGTGTGGTGTAGTTGTGATTGTCACTATTATTATATATACCCAATGAATGTTAAACGTAATCTTCTAGTTTAGTCATCTAAAGAAGGCCATTGATTAGAGGTTGCTGAGTTCTAGCTGGCATTGCTGGTACTTGGCAAGAAAAGCACAACAGACGTTTATCTTATAGACACTAGTATTGCGTATTTTAATAATACTTGGAGAGGATTTTTATGAACATTTTAGTAAACTAAGGGTTGCTTTTCAAGCCACAGATGGAGCCTACTTGGATATTAGCGTGTTCGGACATGGTGATGCTGGTTCTGAGGTGTAGTCTGTGAATGGGAAACCAGATCTGAAGGCTTTGTTTCTTGAAGGGGCAATCAATATGCTGACATTTCCCAATAAAAGTGTGTGTTCAGACATGCTTGGGCTGTTTAGTGTAAGACAGCCTTTTTATTTACAGCCTTTTTGGTGACAACAAGATGGTTAAATGCAGCCCTATATTGGAAAATGTTCTGTGAGATAAGACAGGCACTTTAATCTACAGTCACACCAAGTGATCTTGTTCAAGACTGCTGTCATATAAATACTGCGAATAAAACACTCAGCTTTCAGTCTACCAGTCTCGCCTCTTTTATTGGCATTACTGAATAATGAGACAAGGACCTTCGTCCAGGTCTGGCTTATTTACCTCTTGACGTCTGCTTTGCGCTTCACTAGTACGAGGTAATCTTAATGAGATTCTATTGAGGATCCAGTTGTGTAGCTATAAGAATAATAATAATAATAAACGTTTTTGGCATCTTTTTTAACATCGTGCATGGCTTTGCTGTAAGTTATTGAGTACATGATGATGTGCATTAGACCCGTTTTTTTTTCCCCATTTTCACTGGAGAGGAGCGCCGGGGTCTCATGAGGTCACAGCCCCATTATGGACTTCATCAACCACGAAGAATGGAAATCAAAGAGCACCTGAATGGAAATCACTCATTTGAGCAGACAAAGGGCCATAGCGATTTCAGCATCAATCATTAGCCGTCGCGGACCATGGATTTTCGACGTTATAGCACGTTTGACGCAGATTATGTGTGAGGCCACCCGTGAAGTGACGTGATGGTGGAATGCAGCTGTGGCCTTCAGTTCCCACAAATCGAACCGAACCAGTCTCAACCAAAAACATGAAATGCACTAGTTAAAAAACAAAAAAAAAGCCAATTTGAGGCAGATTTCATCAAACCACTTCTCTGCATCCCAGTACCTTGAATGACAGCAGTTTTCATTCCGCCCCAAGACAGACAGTGGAGACTATTTCCTATTCTAAAAGCCCCAGATCTCTTCTCAAATCCAGCCTCGCCTGCCTCTATCTCCACTGTCATCCCCCATTTCTCAAATTAATAGCCCAGAGAGGGAGTTTTACAGGGCGATCATCGCAGCGCCGAGCTTTCTCAGTCTCCTCAGTGAGACGAAGCTGCATTCATTATTCCCTCTTTTAAAGATATTTATCATAAAAGTCATCAGACCTTGCTCTCTTTCTGACGCGTTGTACGAACTTACGGGAAGCCAATTTCAGGCCCTGCCCTGGCTGAACGCATTTTATTTTTAATACAGCAGGTGAAAGCATGTGTGCAGGTGCATTAGCAACATTTCAACCATGCCTATTAATTTAATGCAGTTATGTACATATCATGTGTAGATCGTATTTTCCGGATTATAATTTTAGCATATTGCAAAGTTTGTGCTTTATTAAAGTACAGATGGGAGTGAAAGCACAGTATGAGAGACCAGCGTCTATGATCTCTTTTCAAAAATGAGTTACACCACGCACCCTGTGGTCTGTACAGTCTCTTATTTGTGAATCAGTGTTCAAATAATTGTTATGCCCCCTTCAGCAGTTAAGGGAACAAGTAAACGGTTTAAGTTGCATATATATATCGTGCAAACCTACAGGATTTCTGTATTTAATAGAATGCTTAACGTTTTTTTGTCCACTTAGTGAGTGGCCAGTTATAGATAAGATGTAAAGCATTAGTGATAACATTGTTGGGGCTTAATTAAATTGATGTATAATTATGGAGTTAATTGGGAGGCAGGTGCCTCCGGCCTTGGGAGGTAATTGAAAGATAATGAAAACAAAGAGAGGCAACATGAACAGTGGAATCTGTTCCACCACTATTGTATACCACTATTACACTGTGCTGAGGCAGACACAGTCCACTGACCACACAGACCCGACTGAGCCAGACCGTTCTGTCTGCTTTTATATAGAAGGCAATATCCTGTGTAATAGCACTGCAGCATTACACAGACATTAAAAAGCAATGATAACACTGTTTCTGAAATTAATGGCTTATAGGTATTTGTAATTGTGGAACTGGAACTATGCGGACCCATGATGTGTGCCATTGTTCCGTTTTACTGTAAAGCTTCATCGGCGGCATTTATTCATTCAGGCTTTGTAGTACCTTGGAGAGTTCTGTTTAAAATGACTGAGTATGTTCAGTTAGTGCTTTATAAAGCTCTTTGACACACAGCCAAAAGAAATCACACTTAATTCACATTAGCTACACTGCCTTAGCAGAGCCTCAAAATCAGTATCAATTTCAATTACAAGCATTATTAAACCTAGGCCAGAGTCTTCCTGCCATCTCTCTCTCCCCACACACACACACACAAGATGGGCAGCAGACTGAGAAATACCTGCTGGCTGAGACTGTATTTGGCAGTCTGTGTGCGTACACACACACACACACACACACACACACACACACACACACAGAGAAAAAAGGCTACCATCCAGGAAAATTTGCAAACCGTGTGCACATACCCTCAAAGGTGCAGTATGGTCTTTAAGGTCCCTTTGGTTTTACCCTACATTAGTTTATAGTTAGAGAAAAATGGCCTATTTGTACCCAGATGGTAAAAAAAAATCTCTTCTGGCATCATTGACTTCATTCTTCTGCTATTAATTCAGAAACAAACTCTTCTGCCTTGGCAAAAAAATGCACAGTGCTAATCTAAGTATATCGACTAAGTGGTAAATGACAATAGTATGGTTATATTAGCTTTGCATTTAATTTATTATTTAAAAGCTATATCTTAGCCTGCACAATCAGTGTTACCAGAAATACAACAGCGCATTCTAGCAAGTGTATTAATAGAGTTTGTCCCCATTTACTCTGCTACACTCTAGGTCCCCAGCCTCTACTCTACTGGGAAAGCTTCATGCTACATGTTAGAAAATTGCTTTGAGGAACTGACCGCATTTAGCCACAAAAACAATAACGAGGTCAGGTACCGATGTTGGACGATTGGTCAATCCACAAACGTCAATCCAGCTAATCCCGAAGCTGTTGGACACACACCATTCGCTGACACGGTTGTCATTGGGCTGTGGGAGAAAACGGAAACCCAAGAAAAAACCCACACCACCACAAGGAGAACATGCAAACTCCCCACACACACACACACAGATTCGAACGCCCAACCCTGGAGGTGAGAGACACAGCACTACCCATTGTCCCTCTGTGTGAACATGCACAGCTGTTGGCCTAGTGATTACGCCCAGAAAGTCCGGGTTCGATTCCCAAGACAGCTAGGCACCGCTGAGGTACCCTGAGCAAGGTACCGTCCCCACACACTGCTCCCCGGGGGCCGTGTTCCTGCTGCCCCCTGCTTCACTTGGTGAATGGGTTAAGCGCAGAGGTTGAATTTCATGCTGTGCAGTGGTGTGTTCACATATGACAAATGGTCACTTAAAGAATTTCACTTAAAGAATCCACTAATTAAAAGGGTATTTTGACATTCCTGTTGTCTCTCTAGTGCCCTCATGTGGCCAGTTTTTTTCCCCCTCCACACTCTACTTGCCAAGTGTCCCTCACAGCTTCAGTCCCTGAAGGCCTGGTGTGCTGATGTGTTCCGCACTCCTGGGACTGCCTGCTGCATTAGGCTCCTGATAAATACTGACAGCCCGCTTTGTGCACAGCTCCTTTAATCAAATGCTGACGGGGATATTGAGAGGGCAGCTTGGATTGGTGCCATGGTCTGGCTCACACAGACCCCGCCCGACCATGCACACATGCAAAATGATCTACATTGTCAGTCAATAAAAAAAAAAGCCTATTTAAATAAATTGCAAATGATCTGTGACCCCGTACTAAGATTGTCACAAGAAGTCAAATTAGTTACATAAGATTAATCATAAAAAGCAGAACTCAGCAATGCACAGCCATGTCCAGTTATTGATTCCTCATGTACTTGCTACAGAAGTAGTCTTACTATGGAAAGATTTATTGGGATTCAAATGCAATTTGTTTCACCCACAGCAAGTGAGTTTCTAATAGGTCTCCTGTTATGCTGAAAGACTGCTGGTAAATGCCCCTCTAAGAAAGGTCTTCTGTCCTGTCTACTGTCCACCGCATTCCTGATTGCCATCATGTACAGTAAGTGGGAAGACATGTTGGACCATGAGGAAAAATACAGGACCAAATATAATAAACATACTTGTCACTTAGTGCATGCAGTCAGTGACTCGTCAATGAAGTTTTTAAGCATCACATGTTTTAAATTTTCTCACAGTATTTAAACAATGTGTATTTTATAGGTCATAACATCTTAACTACATTCCTAACATGTTTACAGTTTACATTTTGTTTTCAGCGCGTGCTAATTAGATGCTGAATGCACAGGTTCCCATTATGAAAATGTGAAGGATCAGGGGACGCCCAGATTTTATGATGTTAATGTTATGAAGGTGAGATCAGGTTTCGGTATCTTCTTAGGGGAGGATATTAAAGACCCAACTATGAAAGAGGCAGAGTTACTTTCTTCCTGACTTGAAGAGCATCAGGCAGAGCTGAAGTGACAGAGTGTATTTTGCAAAATAACTATATAGCTTCAAGCAATATATAAATTCCTGGCTGTTTAATCATCATTTATTCTTTTAACAGAACTGTACAATTTGTACCCAAAGTAATCCATACAACCTTTTTTTCTGTTTTCCTTTTTTTCTTAAAAAGCAACATCAAAGCAGCAAACACTCCAGGAAACCAAATTTACAAGAAAGAGGGCAAAAAAGGTTAAACTTTTGTACAGAATGAATCTGCTGAAATTTAATATCTGAAATTAAGGTCCTGTACAGCAAATATACATTTACTCTCTAGAAGGGATTCTCTTTTTTTATCCTGCATAGGATTCTGTACACTGTCTACATTTGGTTATTTTGTGCATTGGACATTAGTATGCTGCCTGGCCCTACTGTGACACTACATGTCACAATGTATCATATAATTACATTCTCAAAGCTAATTGTACAAAGAAAAAAAAAAGCTAACACTTTCCTCCAATATCCAAAACATTACCGCAGAGCTGATGTGATATCCTTAGATACCTACAGTGACTATGAATGTAGGTTCCTTTAAGCAAATACCTGACAGACAAGTCTTTCTATGACAACCTGGCAGCAACCTCATAAGTTTGTCCATACAGTGGGTTGCCTGGTGTTCGCATATCCCTTAAAGGCAACTGTCACAAAAAAAAAAACAGAAAAAGGGGGGGAGGGGAAGAAGGAAAAAAAATGTCACATTTCAAGGTACTTCGTAGTTGCAGTGCTCTAAAGAATCATCAAAAGGCCATTATACTTCAACATCATTTCTGCAGCGCACTGCGAATTCTTGCCTCATTCTTCACTTGGTCACAAACTCCACACTTGGTGCTGCCCAAAAACAAACTTAAGCTTTTACCATCTTAATCCCCAATATCCACAACCTGAGAAGTCAAGTGTTACTTTCCCTTGCTTGCTCAGTTTCTGTCCAGCTTCTACAGTACTGAGAACAGGGATTGGCCAGCAATGCTGTCAGTCAGGAGCCCAGTGCACATTTTCAGTAGGAGATGACACTGGAAGAGGCGGGGCTTGAGGCCAGGTTGCCCGAGGAACTAGAGCGTCTCATGTGGGGGAGCAGATAGGAGTCACTTCCCAACTGATGTACATCAAACCGGTCCTCCTTTCTGTAGGCCAGACAACGCCGGATAAAAGCCTGCCAATCACAAAAGAACTCGTCAGACAAAGGCGTTATGAAGCAGCCAGTATAGCTGAACTTGTCAAGAGTGGTTGCTGTAAACAGCACATAGGCAAAAGCTGCAATAGCATCTACTTAAAATAAATAATTTATTCATAGAGTTAGTCTAGTGTAGTCTACACACTAGTGTAGTGTATTTCTAGGAGCATGCAAGCCGTATAACGACGTGAACGTGCAAAAAGGATGTCCTACCAGGAAGTTCTAGATTCTAAACACTAGAGGGCATCCTTGTAAAGCAACTTGAAAACAAAGAACTTCAAAAAATCATTGTGCTACTAAATATTCTACTATTAGCCTACTATTCTACTATTTTCACCATGACCATTACAAACATCACACTCACTGACCTTGGCCTCGTTGCTTGCCACAGGTTTGACAGGGAACTGCACCTCGGTTGCTTTGAGAATAGTGTTCTCCTGCAGGATATCCTGCTGTGACTGGTTATGGCCAAATGGCTGAAACAGAAAATTCATTGTTTTGAAATACAGTGAAAAAATATATATATCATTGACTCAATTTATTAAACACATATGCACACAAAAAATCCAATCCATAGAGATCCCAGCCTTACAAGGAACTAGCACCAGTAAGTCTAGCAAGAGTACTTTTGTCTAAGTCTAACGGCATAGGGCTTAGCGAAGTGCTGCAGTGACTCTTGCTGTCCTGCTACCAGTCTACAGAAACCAAAACACTGATTTAAGAACCACTGTGTGCAGCCCTAAATAATACATTTATTTTTCCTGGAAAACAAGTACTACAGCTGAAACATCAATGAGAATATTCACTTTCTTAATTCTTACCTTTCTTCCATAGAGGCACTGGAAAAAGATGACTCCCACAGACCACACATCCACCTTGTTGGAGATCTTTGGAGGTTCCTTACCCACAACAAAACACTCAGGAGGTAAATACCTTAAAACAAAACCACAAAAAACATTCAGAAATCATCCATCATCAGTTTCTGACTGACACCAGCTCTGAACGTAAATGTTACCAAAACCTCACAGCAGTGTTTCGGCATCCAGTGCAGAGATTAAACAATTACAACAGAGAGCCAGTGGGAGTAGACAAACAGCTGAAATCTACAACCTTCATGTTATTTATTTTTTTATTTCTATTATTGTTGCAATTAATATTACAGCAGTTTTAAAGGTCTTATTTCCTTTCATTTAAAGTACAATGTGTACTATGTAGGGAGAAGTTAGTGAATGAGACTATGAAGCTGTCTTAACTTCATTGCCATCTGAAAATCATACAACAGCAAAGCAGTTGTTACAGTTTGACCTTTAGTCTGTGTTTAAAAAGTGTTATGAAATCTTTATCTAATGTTAAGCCTTCCGATAATAATATGCTGTTACTGCAGCAAAACTGAACACCCTAGAGAGGAAACATTCGATGAGCAGGTGTTTGCAACCTGTTGGACACAAGAGTACACAAGTGCAATTCATATACCAGTAAGTGCCTGCTCCTTGTGATGTCAAGTCCATCCCATCAACTCCATAATTGTCATCATCCATGATTTTAGACAAACCAAAGTCTGTGATCTTGATTTCTCCACATGCTGTTCCATCCACTAGCAATATATTTCCTTAAAACCAAAATGCAGACACATTAAACCAGAAAAGGTAAAAAAAAAACAAAACTGTATTACACTGTTTTTCTCAGGAAAGTGTGTGTGTGTGTGTGTGTGTGTGTACATGCTTAATACCTGGTTTAAGGTCATAGTGTATTATAGGTGGTTTGATCTCATTCAGGTATCTTAGTGCATTAACAATCTGCATAACAATTGAACGAGCCTCTTTTTCCGACATCAGTTTGTGTTGTTTCAAGTAGAAGTCCAAATCATTGCCTTCACAGTATTCCAAAACTGTACAAAACCTACAGAAAAAAAAAAACAGTGAATAATTACATAAAAAAATTTTTATGAATGAACGTAAAAGACATTTTAGAGAATGTGTCTCTGTTTTGTGCTGTTACATGCTGGAAAGACAAAGGTTTTCATTAAAATAAAACAAAGCAGACTCACATGGATGATAATACTTTCCCAAAAGCATCCTAGTGTCAAAGAAACACTTCAGGCAAATACACTAAAGCTACTTAGGCCTCGTTTACACTGTCAGTTAAATGTGACCCAATTCCGATTTTGTGCTCGTATGTGACACAGATCGGATC
>JBBPDE010000002.1:13267220-13294044 GCA_037974605.1 Nannopetersius ansorgii
AAACAGTTGTGGACTTCTTAAGCACTGATGTATGTCGCTCTGGATAAGAGCGTCAGCTAAATGCCGTAAATGTAAATCTAATTGTAAATGTAATTAGGGCTGCAATGACATTTTTTTCTGTCACGCCCAATTTTGATTTAGAGTTTTAGAACATACCTTTAGTAAAGAAGTATACACAGGTCCCGTCTTGTCGGGTATAGAAATTTTCAGACAAACATTGACCTTAAAGGAAAGTACATTATGTGTGTCATTATAACTTGTCACCAAGCATTTATTATTATTATTATACAATTGAAAGTAGCCTCAGAATTTTATTTTGGCCAAAAAGTACAATATGCTCTATTGAATATGATTATAAATAGGTTATGATCAATTAGTTGAATCCCCCTCTTCAGATCAATGCTTTATCATGCATGTATTCATTTTTACATCCATACAGGTGAGCATTACACAATGAAAATTTGTAATTTAAAAAAGATACACACAATCCAGAACATTTTAAACTGATAAAATTAAGTAAAAATATTTGTATATCAAAATGTTTCAGTACAGCTATATCAAGACGACACATTATGGATTTTTAAGTCATTCAGAAGTCCAGCCTTCTCTCATGTTGGAAAGATAAGGTAGGGCAGATGCAGTGTTAACTTTACTCCACAGATAAGCGAGGGTTAAAATACCCATGTGGACGTAACAGATAAGATTGTCTGAGCATGTAGAAGTATGTGTGTTGGGTGTGGATTGAATCATTTTTTTCCTCTTAATTTTTTCTTGACAGTGTTATGACACACTCGATGTTGGTCACAATCACAGCAATTAAGTTTTACAGCCCTGTTTAAATGGCCGCATGATGAATTTTCAAGTAAAGCAAAAAAATGCATGTTGCATATAATGCAAAATAACAACTTAAATGATAAAAAAAAATACCTTTTTTGAAGCGTAGCTGTGACAAATCATATCTCCCGTAGTCTCTGAACAGGATAATTCCCCCAGGCTTCAGATAACTGGCCAGGAGATTCAGCACCCCTTGCATTCTGTTGTGGTCAGAAACAAGAACTAATTTTCTTCAGAACTGCCTTTTTCAAAAGAGAACTCAGTGCCCTCCTTTACTGGCATCCTTGTAAAAGATTATTGAAAGGTTGTCTTAATGTTATGTTGAAAATCAAAAAAGCTCCAAAGACCACAGTTTAGGAATTGCAGTGTTTGATAGCATCTCAGGGTCTCCAAACCCACCATAAGACATCACCTCCATGCCAACAAGCTTTTTGAAGGGTATGCCAAAAAGAGGCCTTTACCATCTTTTCACAACAAGCAACAATGATGTAGTTTGCCACCCACCACTGGAACTTTAACTGGGAAAAAAATTGCCCTTGACTTTAAATGCTCAAAGTGGGTTTGGCATAGAAATAAAGATGGTTACAGAGAAAGCACCTATTGCCAAACATTAAATATGGTGGAGGATCTGTGATGCCGCAGGGCTCTTTCTCCTCCAAAGTCCTTGGCACTATTGTTTTCATGCATGTGATTATGAAATCTAGGAGATCCTCTGAGATTTGAAATCAAAATCTTACTGCTTTAGCCAAGAATCACATTCGGTTGTGACTGGATCCATCAAGACAACTCAATCCACTCAAAAATGTCTAAATGAATATTTGCCATTGAAACCTGTGGGCTGAGGTCAGAAAGAGAGTGCACAGTAGAACACCCAACATTTGGAGGGATTCCACACTGAAGAATATTAAAAAGTCTCTTCTTCTTTGTTCTCGAGTCTTATAAAATATTAATAATAAAATATTAAAATATTAAAAATAATAAGAGATGACTCAGTGCTGTTCCATGGGCAATATACTAAATGAAAGGGTGCCAATTATTACAACACATTTTTCAGAAATACACTGTTGTGACTGTTTTCTTGTGGTCATAGGGCACTTACAAGCCACTTTTAACATCAAATAAACATTAGGATTATTAGGATTATCATTAGGATTATTTCACTCTTTAAATAAGGATGCTAATAATTCTGCAGGGCACTATGCAAAAATAAAAAAATGTACGTACAGAGTTTAGAAATGAGATTCAATATTTAGAAGCAATATCTTTATTAAAAATAATATGAAACCCATTAAACTCTATTTTTGGAAATGCACAGCCCTGCTCTGTTCATGAAGGGTCTTGGCTCTGCTGGGATTGGGTTTTTTTTCCTAATGAAATGTAGGTTAAGTTTAGTGGATCTATTTGTTGGGTTTCTGCAGTGCTAGGTAGATTCTGCGCAATACACTGGATTAGTGTCTGTGTCACCATAATAACCCAGCCAGGGAGGGGTACTCACAGCCAGTGGGTCAGTTTCATATGATAACAGCACATGAGGGAGCCATTTAGAACAGAAATAGTCAAATGTCCACTTATCAGACAGGGAGTCATAGCTGACAGAAATCAGTAAACATACATAAAATGCTAGTTTCAGTTATTTGAAATCAATAAAGATGGATATAATGTAAGAAATAAAAAAGGAAAAACAAACAAAAACAGTGTTCCACTGCTAGAGAAAGGGGGTTTTAAATATGGTATAATCAAATACAATTATTAAATGCTTCAAACCAAGATTTTGGACAGCAAACAAACAAATCAGTTAAATAAAACCATAAAAGCGTATTGTACAGTGGACCACAGAATCCAGTGACTTAACTCAGGCTTGTGTCCTGTAGTGACGCAGAATTGACTGGAAAAATGGTTGTTCTTAAACCAGTATTATAGAAAATAATAAATGGGTAAATAATAAACAGATTCATAAACCAATATTTGTGTTTGCTCACTAAAAGTCTCATACACACATAGTATCATTATTCATTTTTTTCTCTAACGATCATAAGATTGTTCCCTGAACTGACAGCAGTCGATCATGTGGAGAGACAAATGGTCTATTTATGTGTACAGCATGTTTTAGTGCTTCTGTTATGCTTCTACATTACCTGAACCCTCAGCAACATCCTGAGCTGTGCTTCTAATGAGCCAAATGCTCAGAGCAAGGCTGCCCATCTCAATAATAATGACAGACGACAAAAGAGGAGACATATGTCTGCCTTTCACAAAGGAAACTATAGGATCAGGTCTTAAAAATCACACATGCCTCTGCAGCAGACTGAAGCTGTGGAGATAATCATCATAACTGTGTTCAATTTGTTTGATCTCACTTAATCAAACAACCAGTTTTAGGCAAGATTAGGTGAACATTAAGTATCAGTTTCATTGACTGTTATGGATTAAACCATATCATGGTGACAGGACTGTGTTTCTGTTTGGTTGCAGAGACAGTTATTTATTAATCGTTTTTCAGCATTTCAAAGATACTCATACATAATAAGGCCAAGGACAGGTTGTTCTTTGATTTAATGTCTACCTGAAATCCATGAAAGCCTTTTTTTATACCATGTTGGTTCATGTACCCAGTCTTATCAAGCATAAGTAATTTTATCTTTGATAAAGATGTATTTAGCCAGCCTTGGAAAATATCTGAGTTTTGAAAACATCTCTGTGCACATTAACCAATGATAACCAATACCTTTTGACTCCTTCTTCTACCACGCCCTCCTATCAGAGCAAAAAGCAATACACCTACTCATATAGGCCTGTAATGTGCAGTGTGAATCAAAAGGCTGTTTTACATGTACTTACTACAATAACAGTAAAAAAACAGTGGATGAACTGGATGAATGAGTGTGGTGAATAATTAATTTCTATCTGCAATATAATTTTATCTAGTTGTTGTGCAGCTCTACACCTGGCAGAAAAAAAGCAGAGTGACAAAAAGGAAAAATGTATTCCTGAAGAATGTGATGGCTGGTACACAGCCAGACTGCAGACAGGAGCCTAATCAGAGGCAATCTACAACAGCTTACTCTACATGGAAACACAGTTACACAGTCTAGGCTGCACAGAGCTGAAGGCATGCTTGCTTGCACTTAATTCTCTTGGAAATGAATCATTAATACTTAAGGACTGTGGCAAAATATGTAAACTGACAGTGTCAAACCTTCACACAGGGCAAAGTTTTCCAGAACAACTCTCGAGTGCTGGAGTTCCATGTCTAAAATCTGTACACAGAGGCTGGCCAAGGCAGAGAATGTTTATATTTCCTATGGACAAAACTAGAACCATTGTTATTATAATAGTTTATTAATGAAGGTATTACACATCCTTTAACAAAATGTAGTGAATGTGAAGTACAAGTCGGCTTTGCTACAACTAGATGTATTTTGTTGAGTGTTACGGCATATATTTGGTCAGAAAATGTGATGTTTAGTATCAGATGAGTAATAAGCCTATGCACATGTGCACTACCCTGCACACCATTGTGTCCTACCTTTCAGGATGGATGGAGGACAGCACAAAAACCAGTAGAATAATGTTCAGGCTCTCGGGAGGAAAGGGTAACAAGGACACACCATCAGCGATGTCTTGCACAAAGGCATGGCACACTGCAGGGTCATAGTCTGGATGCTCCTGTAAGATACCAGAACAAGAGCCATGGCCTTAAATGACTTAAATCAAAATTACTCCACTCTGCTCCTGCAATCCAGCACAGTTTAGTTCCGTATTCTAATACACAGAGCCATGTTTTCAGGCACTTATTGAGTATTGAAGTGTTGAGACTAAACTCAGCAGGACACATGATCTTCAGGACACCCTACGGTTATAGTGTATAATGTATGATGTACTGATACAGTGTGCTACTGCTTGGGAAGTGGGTTTTAAATATGGTATAATCAAATACAGTTATTAAATGCTTCCAACCAAGATTGCTGGATGTCATAATTGCATAATTCATTTCAATTACTTGTTATTGAATGTAAACTGTATGATTAAGAAAGCACCTACATGAAGGCAAATCATTTCTCTAATGCAAATACAATTTTTTAAGATTAGTTCCTGAACAAAACAACTGCTTGCTTTATATGTAGCAATAAAAAAAGAATTTAAACATTTTTCAAATCTTGTCACAGTGCGTGTTTTTTTTTTTTTTATTTAGTTCGCTGAGGACATTTCCCAGTCCCTGTGCAATCTAACATATTCAGTGTGCTGGCAGCCTGCTGCTGCCATTTGATAAAAGCCGCTGCATTCTGACAGCATCAAATAACCACCAGGCCAACAGGCACATGCACCAGACACGGCAGCCATTTTGACTGACTGATCATCTGTCAGCGAAATGGATGGGGATAAGACAAAATGAAGGCCGGGAAGAGTCGGAGTTCTTCTGAGAAAATGACAGTTTACTCATGGGTATCATTGCTGAATGTCGATAAGGTGCACTGGCTACTGATTCATACTGAGCAGAAACTGCAGAAGTTCTTCACCTTGACAAGCTGAATGGCTCGAGAAGAGAAGTCAAAGCAGTACAGGAAGGTGTTACTGTCCCTGGAAAAAGGAAAAAGTGCACTTAAATATAGTACGTCTACAGTTAAGGAGCATTCCTTAAACTTTATTATATACTAAACACAAATAAATCAACATTAAAATGTATTAATATCACTATATTAAAAACTGGTGATGTTGATCATAGTAGAAGACACAAAATGCTTGAGTAACAATGTTGGGACCTGACTCATCTTTTACAACAGTACACAAGTTTGTTGTGGGTTAGTTTCCCAACCCTGAACGACATTTTCCTTTCCATATAGGATGTTGCCAATGTCCAGAAATCGGACCCAGCCCAAAGCTGTGTCCCAAACCCAGGACTGATTACATAATGGTGACACTGAGCCTCAGTCTCTGAATTCCCATTATAACATGATTAATATTTTTTTGTTAAACCTAAAGAGCCCAATATGCTGTTTATCTACCATGCATGTTTTTCTAAGGGAAATGAAAAAGAATATTTGAAAAAGAAGGTCTTTTATAAAAGTCACAACATCCTCAACAGAAGGATGAAAGGACTGCGTGGTTTTTAACCTGATGGTGTTGATGATGGGAAATACACTGTTGCCTGCACCACAGCCAACCTAAAAACAAGAGATATGTGTAAAAAAAAATGCAATAAAATTAAGACATATACAAATGATATTTGACAATAAAAACAGGCTTGTATCAAATCCTAATAACCTCAAGTATCCTGAAAGAAGCATGTTGTCCAGGGAATGCAATAGGGTCACACGATTTCACTGCAGAATTGTATCTAGTGTGCAGTTCCTGCTCTCCAGGTATATCAGGATTGTCAGTGAGTGAACCACTGTCGTTGCCTCCCCTGACGGCTTGGTCAGTCAACCCTCTCTCCTGCACCCACGAAGGAACGTCTGTCTCACAGCTCTGGGGCAAAAGCTCAGGAAACTCAGTGAAAAGCCACTGTCGATTTTTGAAGAACTTGTTCTGGTGCATCTCATAAAATCGGTTCCAAAACTGGTTAGCATCTCTATCATACCTGGCTGGAAGGAATACAAAGAGCTTAATGTCAGTGCTGCCCCAAATTTTCTATTTAAAAACAAACTACTTTGTTTTTAAAATTATTGATTAAAATGTACCTTCTCTGTAAATCAGCAATAAATAGTAGGGACATTTGGATGGACACACTAATTTATAAGACATGCTTTGCCACAAAGTGTTTTATTTTTTTATGAAGTGCACAGTTTGTTAATGCTCAGTCAGATTATTTAGCCTTTTTCAAAGTAAAGTGGCCACTCATAGTCACGTGTGAAGACACCACAACACACAGTGTGCACAATGTGAAATTCCTCATCTGCATTTTACCCACTGATGACTAAATGAAGCAGTGGGCTGCTGGGCAGCAGTGTATGGGGATGGTACCCTGTCCAAGGGTAGCTCAGTGGTACCTTTAGCTGTCTTGGGATTCAAACCCACAACCTTATGATCACAGGGGCAACCCCCTAACCACTAACCCATGAGCTGCCCCAGACTTGTTTCTGCTTGGTTCAAGAACTTAATTAGTACATTAGTCAATTACCTATATATCAGATGATGACTGTCAGTTGATATGCATTTTTGTTGTCATTCTAACAAGAATAAAAATATAATTGGTTTGGGGTGATGTTACCTTGCTCTTCCACTGGAATCCGCTCTCTGGAATTTTCCTCTGCTTTTAGTCTGGCTTTTTCATACTCTTCCTCTGACCACTGAACATGATCCCTAATGCACAGCAACAGGAGGATATGATTTGCCCCCATGAGCAAATCAAAATCGAGATTTTTGAGTGACTGCTTGTATGGGTGAGATTAGGACTGAAACTAAACTTTTTATTGTTTTCTTTCCCAGGTGAATCAGAAACGGCCCTGTAATGATGGGCAGACATACCACATGTTATGCTGGAAGATGTCATCAGGGTTGGTGAGGATTCTGGCTCCTAGTGGTGCAGGAGGCCGTCTACTGTAGAGCCTGTAGGGAATGCATCTAACAATACCGGCTACTGCCGTCACTGTCACCTTCCACAGTCCTCTCATTTTCTCTCTTTTGTTTGATTAGGACATCTGCAACATGTCACAGAAAAAAAACATCCACCTTTCTAAATATTTGAACGTCATTTTATACTTAAACATTTTTTTTATATCCCTTCAAAGCAAAGGAAATATCACAAAGCTCTGTTTACAAAACCGATACTCATGAGTGCTCCATTGAGGAGAAAGAGAACTACAGTATTTAACATTTCCGGAGACTTGTGCTATATGAATCTATTACAGTATGAAAAAAGACAACAGCTAGCCATGACAGATGCAATTCCAAATAGTTCCTAAATAAAGAGAATATAAAAACTATATTTGTAGATCATAAAAATAATGTTCCGTAAATATACTAAATGGACAAAAGAATTGGGACACCTGACCATTACAGCAACAGGGACTTTCATAACATTGCATCCAAATACATAGACTGTGCCCATTCATTCTCAGTGTTGGCCAGTAATGTGTTACTTAGTAAAGCTTTACTGTAATTTGATTCATTTTTGGTAACATAATAATTTAACGCGTTACCCAATGTTGTGCACCCACCAACACGTTTAATGAACGGCATCCTATTTTTCGTTACCCCTGAACTGAACTAATCAGTGCACAAATTATGAACGTGCATGTGAGTGACGTTCACTCTGGCTAGACTGAACGCAGCTCATCTTTTACGTTTGCTGACCTCACACATGATTGGCCAAAAGGTGATCAGGCTGCCAATCAAAAAGTTCTCCCATCAGCTTTTACTCGATGGGAGGCTCTTCTGATTCACCAAAAAGCATCAGCTGTTAGAGCACAGGACACATCACTACTGATTACAAGCTAGCATGGTTGGTGCTACGAGTTTGGACGCCTCTACAGAAGGCAGTTTGTTTAAACATCGTAGATCGTTTTTGAAGAAATCGGTGTAGATTTACATGGGGAAAACAACAAGTTGTTTACTTTTAGTTCTGTTCTTTTCTAAGCACTTTGCAAGATTTCAGCTGTATCTGAAAAGTGCACTTGTTCACTAGTTCACTACATATATAGGGGGGCTAACTAGTGAACAAGGGGAGGTGACGATTAGTTCATTTTGGACATTCGGGGTGTTTTTACTAACTGTTGCTTAAATAGTGAGCCGGATCTTGGCAATGTATCTCTGTCACATAAACACGTCTCGTCTCTCTAGTTCACCACGTATGTGGGTACGCGATCTACAGAAGGCCTATATGCAAGAGTGTGTTAGAGCTGACTTAAGAGTTTCTTTAGATGGTACGGAAGTAACTAGCAATGTAACTAATTACTTTTGAAATAAAGTAATCACATTAGTAATTTAGTAATTATTTTTAATGGGATCAATCAGTAATCAGTAGTTTAATTACAGTTTTAGAGTAACTTGCCCAACACTGTTCATTCTGTCAAGCATTTATGAGGTCAGGCACTGTTGGATGAGAGGTCTGGCTCACAGTTTCCGTTCCAGTTCATCACAAAGGTGTTGGATGGGTTGAGGTCAGCTCTGTGCAGGCCAGTGGAATTTTTCCACACCAAAGTCATCCAAACATGTCTATATGGACCTTGTTTTTTGCACTGGGGCACAATCATGCAAAAGGTTTTCACCAAATTTGTGGACACTTGCATGGTGTTGTCCAAAATGTCTTGGCACATTAGGATTCCCTTTCATTAGAAGTAAGGAGGCTAGCCCTGGAAAAGAGGCTTGTCCCAATACATTTGTCCACATTGTGAAAACTGCAGCGGCAGCGACAGAGTTAAGACTCCGCGCAGTGCTTTGTGGGTTCCCACTCTCTCTGGAGTGAAGTATAAACAGTCGGGTTATGGAGCTCAAACCGCAGCACATCTTTCTTTGTCTCTAATTTATCCGGAGTGATGTTTTATCAGATCAGCCTCGTTTCCCAGCGGGCACTCTGGACTCACGGTGCTGTCAAAGCGAGGCTGGGGTGACAGCAGTGGAGCGGTACTGTGTCTCCTGCACAGACCTGCTTTTGTTTTATCCACGAAGCTAAATATACGAATCTCTGATATTATTCTGCAGATGCAATTGCTAATATGAACTTTAACACATTAAATTGACTGCTGGAGAATTACTTAGTTGTTTTAAACCATTCAAACTAGCTAGTTTGCTAACAAAAAAACTTAACTTGCAGCTTGGCCTGCATTTATTTACTTTCTTATTTTAACCAGGTATTGTTTGTAGACCTTGGAATTTAAAAAATCAACTAAAAACAACTACTAAATCAACTAACAATTACTACTACAACAAACCGCCAGTGCAGCTCCAGTCAGGTTTGTTTAATAACTAAAAAACATGGATTTACTTTTAGCTTAGCATGCTAGTTAACTTAAGTTCAGACATGGAGTAAGTTACTAACTCGACTGTTTCTGTTACTGACGAGATTAGAAGTAGTGTATATAGAAAGTGATGGGCTAAAGCTCACTTGGTCAGCTGAGTTGACTTTGCAAAGATATAGCAGCTTACCTAGATGCACTTAGCTAGCCGGTCTAAAATGGTGTCAACATCATCTACAATGTATTTGGATCGGTGGTCTGCCAGGTGCCCCCTAGCGACAAAACGACCAAAAAAGAATTCATGCAATCTCTTGGACGCCAGGACGAGGGGACTGACCTCTGACGACTTTGGTACACTGCTGGGAAGAAACCTCAGGCTCCTTAAGAATCTCATTCTACAGGTACCTCTAGAGCCAACTTTTTAAGCTTTTTAAAGATCAGTTTCCATTTAGTTTCCATTGCTGCTGGACATTGTCAGCCACATCATGAAGTTATGTTAAAGGGTGGTGAAAGCCAGGTTAAGAAGAGATGCGATGAGCAGTGAGCAGAAGTATGGTTTCATGCCAGGAAAGAGCGCTACAGATGTAATGTTTGCTCTAAAGGTGCTCATCGAGAAGTGCGTAGAATGTCAGAAGCAGATTTTTGTGCACTTGGAGAAGGCCCAAGACAGGGTGCCAGGGGAGTCTGAGCGATTTCTTAGTCCCCATTGACTGTTTGCAGAGGACCTTATGATCTGTAGTGAGAGTGAAGAGCAGGCTGAGGAGACTCTGGTGATATGCAAGTATGCTCTGGAAAAGAGTGGAATGAAGGTCAGTAGGACTAAGACTGAGAGACTGAGAGAGTTCAGATACTTGGGGTCAACAGCATGGTTCATACTGAAGAAGAGAGTGGGTGGAATGGGTGGAGAAGAGTGGCAATCATGATTTGTGACACGCAGGTCAGTGTCAATGTTGCATACATATTACTGATCTTTGCAGTCATAACATAAGCAGTTTCCTCCAGGATCAATAAAGTTTTCTGTTTCTGTTTCTGATTCTGCTTTAGGGTGACACAAAATTCATCAAGGTGTGGAGAAAGTCTTCCAAGTCCCTCATCTCCTATGAAAGTGGACGGTTATACTTCAACAATTACAGGATCTGTTACAGCAGGTAAAATCCAAATGCCGCTGCTGTTGTTGCTTTTGCATATGTTAAATAAGCTCCCCCCCTTTACTGACATGAACATTAAATAATACATTTCAGCCTGACACCCGAGCCACAACTCTTGTATGAATTACCACAGCAGAGCAACACTGAAAAGATTGAGGACTCCTTATTATGCCAGTGTCCTATTGTAAGTACACAGATAAAAATATAGTATAATTAAAAAATTAACAGACAACTAGGATGAATTGTTTTCTGATACCATGAATATCTGACGTGTCATATTTTTATTTCAGGATATGGTGCTCACACAGGCTGCAGACCAGAAACCCAGCCTGCTGGCCTTAACAGCTAATAACTGGTTGCATCGCTTCTCTGCAGATACAGGAGAGACACTGCAAAGCGTCTACCTCTCACCTCTTTTCAAATTCAGGTAATATGGTAGTAATACCAGCTACAACCAGTGTTTTCACAGGTAAAATTTCCTCAAAAAAACCAGGATAAGTATGCAGAGCATTTATTTAGGTAAGGTGGCAACACACTCTTCCTATTCACTCTTTTTAGATTCAAGCTGGGTTCATTTAACCTTATCCCAGCTCGCTGCAGCCTGATTTCATCTAGACACCAGGGCAGATAGTGGCCTAGTGGTTAAGGAGTTGCCCCTGCAATCAGAAGGTTTGGGTTTGTATCGCAGCCCTGAGGTACCCTTGAGCAAGGTACCGTTCCTAAACAATGCTCCCCAGGCACTATGTTCCTGGCTGTCCTCTGCTGCTTTTGGTGAATGCATTAAATGCAGAGAACCAATTTTGCGCTGTTCAAACTGTGTGCTGTGGTGTGTTCACGTATGACAAATGGTCAGTTAAACACTTTATGGTTAACTAAAGTAATGTGACATCTGCTAGCACCATACCCTTTTCTTTGGTTGCAGCAGCGAGCTGATGCCTCTGCTGATGCCTCTGCTGATGCCTCTGCTGATGCCTCTGCTGATGCCTCTGCTGATGCCTCTGCTGAGTGATGTCTAGAAATAGGGGAACTGTCGATGACTCAATTTAGTAACGACTGAAAAAATTTACTATCACTAAAAAAAAAAATCACTGGCCCATAATATTTGTTTACCTCCATAGACAGAGAGAGCTCAGGGAGGTCTCCTCCTCCACATCCCACATTCACACACACATTGCCGACAAAGCTGAATTCCACCCATTTGTGAAGATAGTCCACATTTGTATAAAAAAACTCAAGCTTCATTGTGATTTTGACTATGAAACGCTAGTTTCAGCAGTACTAACCGCTTTGCTAACCCTTGGCAGATCTTTAGCCTGGGACATATCACAGGAAACGTTTTACGTCAGATCCACTCTGAAGAGAACACCACCAGTAATACAGCAGGTGAGATTACTCTGATTTTCCTTGAGGTCAATTTTTTCCCCCGTACTTTGCATAATGGCATTAGAGCCGCAATTCATACATTTTCTCTGCATTCTTCTCAGGCTGGTCTTGATGAAAATGTCCTGATGCAGATAGCCGTGTTCAAAGTCTTTCCTCTTGATATTGTTGGGATGTTGGAGATCAACAAAAAAGTAAACCAAGCTGTATTTCCTATTTTCTTTACTGGTGGCTAAAATGTTTGGAAAGTGTCTAATGGAGGTTCGTGTTGTGTTTAGGTCTTTGGTAAAACTGTGGTTGATGTGCTGCTGTCTCAAGGAGTTTTGGCAGCGTCCCACAGTACAAAATGCGTAAAGCTTTACAGCTTTGAATACATTGTGAAACAGGTAATGTTCTATTTATCACAAAGACTGTCATCAACTGTGATCGTGAATCTAAAACTGTAGATTGTAACCTTGCCCGCTTGTTGCCATTCCTAACCGTAAACCTCTCATTTCAGTTCAGGACCACCAAGCTAAGTTTGGGACAGTGGTGTGATTTAAATGGCGAGAGAGGGATAGTGGGAGATGTACTATATGGCATACCAGTCAATATCCAGATCAAAGGTGGGTTATTAATGGACTTTGTAGTGTACATTATCCAGTGAGGTTTTAATAGACTTCAAGACATTTTGCTGGGCATGTTTGCATATTATTTTTAACTGTATTATCCTCACATGTTGCTTTCTGAACACCTGCCAACATTTATAGTACTACTCTTTGTCAACCTGTATGACCAGAGCCTCTTATAGTTATGATAGACACTCAATTTTGACTTGTCATACTGCTTTCCCACCCTGGCACCAGAGTGTCCTCCTGTACTGTTCGAGATGTCTTACTTTGATGATGGGATCCAGATTGGAGGCTATCCATGGCACTACATCTACACACCTAAACATAAGAAACACAGGGGAACTCACCACATCTGCTCAATCACAGATTCGGCGCTGGTAATCATTTGCACATGTACATTTGTATAACCTCGTAATTAGCAATAGAAATCACTCAAGAGTGTTCTTGATTCAGATAAACTGTTTATCTGTAATTTGCACCAAAGAGAGTTATAGCCTGCTTAAGAGTTTGCTCGTTTTAATGAAGATTTTGCAGTATTTCACAAGTTGAGTGAGTGGGAGTAAGTAATTGAGAGCTCTTGATGCATGTTATGACCTGTAGCATGGAGGTGTGTTACGCAGTAATTGTAAAGGATTGTCTACCGGTCGCAAATGTAATGTGTGGCCCCAACTATCACTATTAACAGAGGTAGAGGAGTCAGATCAAGTATGGTTAACTCAGTTAAAATCAAACTGTAATGTTTTTTTTTTTTTTGCTTTGTTTCAAATGTACTTATGTAAATTCATAATAATATAAATATCATAGGGAAATATATACAAAGCACATTTCCCGTTTGACACTTTCAGTTGGATCTCTTAAACGTGCTCCACTGATGTGAGTTCCCCTGAAACAGGCAAAGAATGGCGTGCAGAACATGAAGTGTACCACACTGGAGGCAGACTGGATCTTCTTCCACCCTGATGACTCCGGCAGGATCATCCATGCTGGGCCCAGCACAATAAAGTAAGGTTCCTCATACACAGGTCACAGTTAAATAAGTCTGTGTAAAATGGTCAAGTTATTTGGTGTGTTAAATGGAATGCTGTATTTTAATATTTAGTTACTGATTCCTTTAAAGCGTTATGAAAATAAGAGAAGAAGTTGGATTCGATTCACACTATGAGGTGGTCCGTGATTTCTCTATTTCCACTTCTCAAGATAGAAGTGTAAGTTCTTTCATTCTGTTAACTACACATGGCATTTTTACACCCATACCGACTTTGAACAAAGACCACAAATAAGATTTCGATCATGTTTTACTGTAGACTTGACAAGTTCTGAAATGTTAATGATTCTTTTGGTCCGTAACTTTTTTTTTGCTTTTCTAAGCAGACCTCCCAAGTGACCGTGACCTCCTCTGGTCGCATTGTGAAAAAGAGATTTCAGCCACTGGATGATGATCCTGACCAAGAGGTGGGTAAACATTAAAAGGTACTCTTCCACTTAAACATGCAAAAACAAAGAGATAAAAAGTGCATGTTTTTTTAAGACAATAAAGCATTTATTAGGTGCAAAAGTCAGGACACAACATTCACATTGCTTGGACGCTCAGGCTCATCAGTATTTCCAGCTGTTCAGATTTTATTTAGTTTATAGAAATAATTTGTCCCACTTCGATTACTTAAGGAGACGAAACATGGTAAGAAACAAGCAAATCTCGGGAGTGCAGTGCATAAATGATGTATATGTATATTTATTATTGACCCTACTGTAATGTTTTCTAGACTTTTAAGATGGCCAAGTATGAAGATGAGCTGGATCTGCTGGCTATTGTGGATGTGAAGCCCACAGAGGAGGATGTTGGACAGGCCAGCATTCGATTTCATGATAACAAAAGTGGAGAGTTAATGAAGAAAATCACACTTCAGGAGCCATGGGATGTGGTGAGAAAGAACTTCTTATAAAGTTCTTACATTGGATTGTTTTCCAGAGCATTGTTACAAGTCGGTCTCTTATTTTTATCATTTCTTTCAGACATACAACCATGAAGTCTACCCTGACAGAGACACAATCATCCACATTGAACAAGAAAGGAACAACAGCTTTTGTTGCCATGTTTATAAGATGAACCGGGGGAAACCCTGATGATGACACTGCCATATATGAATATGGCCATATCGTTTTATATTTTATGTATTGTTTTTATATTTGGTCATTGCATGTAAATGACTTTTTGTTTTTAGTATGTTTTTAAGGCTGCCATGCAGAAATAAAACGTAAGCTTGAGAAAATGTGTAAGTGTTCAAAGGATATTCCAATTTAAAGATGGTTAAATGAAGTCACTTAGAGAACACAATGAAAACAAGTGTTGAATGTGCTGAGACTGTGCTCACAATCTTCCCTCAGGTCCCATAAATAATAGTAACAGAAGTGTGATTCACTGTGTACATAGACTATAGGGACAAAAAACATTCAACTCCATAAACTTTAATATTGACTTGGTCTCCCATTTACAACAGAAAGGCATTCCACAATATTTGAGTATTTCAGTGGGAATTTATGGCCATTCATTCTGTAGAGCATTATGAAGTCAGATGCTGATGTTGCCTTCCCTGCAATCTCAGTTACAGTTCGTCCCAAAGTTGTTGGGTGGTGTTGAGGTCACCATGTGTGGGCCAGTCAAGTTTTTCCACACTGAAACTTGTCCAACCATGTCTTCATGGGCCTTGTTTTGAGTGTTGAGCTAAGAGGGCCTTCCCCAAACTATGTCGACCAAGTCCAAAATGTCATGGTAAGCTAAAGTATTATGATTGCCGTCGAAGCAAGGGGCTTAGCTCAAACCCTGAAAAACAGTATTGTCTCCATACTTTTGTCCACGTAGTGTATAAATAATAGTAGTGGGGGTGTGTTTGGCCATGCAAATGTTTCACACTGTTGGGAGTGAAGAGGAATTTCACCATCATCCCTTGCGTAACGGCGGTGGATGTGGCAAGTTACAAAACGGTGACTGAGGAAAAGGGAGGAAAAAAAGAAAAGCAGATATCCTGAGAATGAGCCAGCCCCCCAAGTGACCTCTTGAAATGCCTTTGCGTCTCGGAGCTCTCTAGTCTTTCACTCCAGCCATGGAGAACTACAAGCTTTTTCTAACCCTGCTGTTTTTCGCCTTTGCGGTGGGCTTCGTCTCTGTCGTGTTCGTCCTGAGATGGGTTTTACACTTCAGAGAGGGTCTCGGCTGGGATGGCGGAGCAGCCGAGTTTAACTGGCACCCACTCTTGGCTGTGATCGGCTTCATCTTTCTCCAGGGAATCGGTAAGGATTTGGTTTGTAGCAGAACTCGTGTGATGGCCTGCAGCTCTTTTGTTTTGGGCTCTTCTAGCGACAGATGGTTTCGAAGGTATGAACAGTGTTCGCGAGCTTCTTAAAGTATCAGACTCCTGGAGAACATGGAGCCCACTCAGTTCACATCACATGACCTCGCAGGAGACCGTTGAGAAGTTTTGCATTCTTGCGAGAGTGAGATTACACTGTACGGAATATCTCTAAAAATATAAACAAAAAAATAAAAATGTACAGTTTTAACCAAGAAGTATTAATAAACGTACGCGTGTGTGTATAGAGTGGGCGTACGTTTATTTATATATGAACATATATTTATATTTTAGACAGATGTGTGTGTGTGTGTGTGTGTGTGTGTGTGTGTGTGTGTGTGTGTGTGTGTGTGTGTGTGTGTGAAAACATATATGCGATTATGTTGAGTGTTGCGATGGCGATATCACATGCGATAAGTAAGTAAAAAGTAATTTTAAATCTTAAATAAATGTAAACGTAATTTATATTATAGTAAGTTCTTAGCCAGAAAAAAATTGCAAAAGGAACAATCTATAACCGTAACACAGAAGATGAAGAAACTGCCATCCAGCCATTTTTTTTGCCCTCTATGGCACTGGCACTTTGGAAAAACACTTTTATTTTAATATATAATTTATTGCAGTTCAGTCAATAAATGCGATATGTATATTTTTTCGCGATATGAATATTGCGCATGTTAGTATCGTGATGAGGCCGGTAGGCTGTATGAAAGTGTGTAGTGTATAGTTTTAACCAATAGCTATGTACTTATAAAGGTGCATACATGTACCTGGGTGTTTGTCAGACCAAAAACAAGTGATGTATTCTTTTCTTCAGCAATTGTTGTGTACAGACTTCCTTGGACATGGAAGTGCAGTAAGCTTATGATGAAGCTTATCCATGCGGGCCTGAATGTGCTGGCCTTCATCCTGGCTGCTATTTCTCTGGTGGCAGTGTTTGACTTCCACAATACTCAAAACATTCCCAACATGTACAGCCTGCACAGCTGGGTGGGACTAACTGCTATCTTACTCTACTCACTACAGGTAAGGTGTCATTTTCATAGATACACACAAATGCATATGTTTAGAGAAGACCGGACAATGTTAATCCCTTCTGTTTCTCTGTAATTTACCAGATTGTGCTGGGCATTGGTATCTACCTGCTTCCTGTAAGCCCAGTACACCTGCGAGCTCTATTTATGCCTCTACATGTGTACAGTGGCCTGTTCATCTTTACCAGTGTGATTGCTGCTGCTCTCATGGGCATTACCGAGAAGCTTATATTTGGCCTGTAAGTATGTGTGCAAACTTTTCTATGGAAAATGATAGCGTCTGACTACTTCGGAGGTAAACGCTGAATGTTCTGCATCTGACAAAGGATGTCTTCTGAAAACTGTAATTACTGGTGTCCCATACTATGTGTCTGGTTTTTTAAAAGCACGGTTGTGGTCTAATTCAGTAATGCTGAGCTTGGTAAACTGAAATGATGTCATTGGTGAAGTATCCAAACATTTTAAGTGATTCTATCTTTAACCCTAATATTATAGGTCTTATCATATTGACTGTGGTCTTATGTTCCCACTAAGACATACATTCAAAACGTTTTTTAAAGCTTTTATACTCTTTCCACAGGAAAGATCCAAAGTATAAAGATTCTCCTCCAGAAGCCACATTTGTTAACATCCTTGGCTTGCTGATAAGCGTGTTTGGGGGACTCATCCTCTGGATTGCCACTCGACCCTCATGGAAAAGACCCAGTGAGCAACTCCTCAACTCGCAGCACATCAGGGAGCAAACACCTGCAGGCATCAAAGGCAGCACAGTCATGTCTGAGAGATCAGACACAGAGTCCAACAGTAACACTCAGAGAGGAAACAGCAAATAGCAAAATTTAAGGACAGGAGCAGCAGTGAAAAGGAGGAAATGAAGGAGAAGGTGTCTATCTGCTGAGCTTATCATTTCAAATTAAACTTTACTGAAAATCCAAATACATTTTTTACCTAAAGGGTTTTGTGCCGTAGCTAAATTTACATTGTTGCATATTTTTAAAAGTGTTTTCCGGTTCATTTATTTTTTATACTTTAAAGGAAGTGAAAGGGAGAAAGTGGTCAGTGCTCATTTTAATTCACAAGAATTCCCCTACAACTGCCTTTATTGGGTTAAAACTGAACATTACAAGTTTCAGATGAAGTCATTACTGGATGAAGTCATTACTTAGCTGATTTTGCACTATTCCAGTGTAGTAAAGTAATTAAACCTTTTTTCTATCACTTTCTGCCAATATGTACTTATGAATTTGCACTAATATCTTTTTACTGGAGTTAGTAGTTCTGCAACAGTTACAATATATGTAAAAGCCAATGCACTTTTACAATCATACATTGTCCCACAAGGTCCTCTTTGTGTTGTGATTTTGTTTTTAGACTGTAAAGTGTTTACATTTTTGTTGGATAGTTTATCTGTTGGAGCTTTGCGTGTCCTTGGGAAAAGGGGACTTTGGCACAAGTAAAGGCCTGCAAACACTTAAGCGATGAATGTAAATATGTCCAGAGCTGTTTGCTGCAGCATGATTTGCTGCTGACTTTGTGTCGTGGCAAACTCGGTTTTTTAAATGCTGGATTGCTAATGTGCCTTGCTTTATAAAGAAACAAACACAAACTCCCTCAGTGTCATTCTATTCAAAACCACAACCAGTAGAGTATAACCTTGATTTTTGCTTACTACTTATAAATAATCCTTTTTGTATAGATTTTTTATTTTTATGATTTTCCAAGATGAATAATAAAAAAAAGCTTATAGTGGTTTCTGTGTAACTCACTTCTTTTTAAAGAACAATATTTTTGATGGTTTTCTTTGCACTTAATCTTAACTTTGCTTTTGTGGTGTAGTTTTATTCAACCGGTTTCAGTTAAATTTTTTTTTTTGGTAAAATAATGGTTTGCTTCCTTACACAACTGCACCCAGTAGTAACAAAATGTATTAAAGTTCCATGAAAAAGTATTCTGACTAGCACATTGACCTCTTAATGGCAATGCATTGGAGTCTTTATTGTATTTTCAAAGCTGTTACAGTTTTTCACAGTGCAAGAACAAATATTAGATTCAGTAGCCATTTCCTTAGGTACGCCTACCTACTCAATAGTTGTAACTGGGACTGTTTTACAGTTTGTGACTGATAAGGTGGACCATGCACAAATGGCCTATGTTTCTTTTGGGCCTATTCAAAAGTAACCCTTGTTCCATCACAGGGCTAGTAAGTGTGTGCATGAATGTATAGAAAAAAATAATCTTGTACAACACTAGAATTCAATCTGTCTACAATGAGAGGAGTTATTAATAAAGAGGAGCTATGGAGCAAGAAATCAAAACTGTCCTCATTAAATAAGCCAGTGACCTCTCTTTAAATTGCTCCTACACTCAATCCTTAGGCCTGGGCCTATCCACAAAGAAAGCACTGTGTATGTGGCATTTCTGCTTAAACAGTCTTTCACAGAAAGGAGAAGTGTTAACTATATTTCTGAACATTGTATAAACGCTATTTACACATTTTGGAAAAAATATTTTACAATAATGTAGTTTAACACCAGTCTTTAGGTGAAGCCAAGACATTCATTCCAATGTGACTCAAACAGCGACTGACAGAAAAGGTTCTGGGAGCAGACAGGTGGGTGGGTGTGTTTCCCACATTTCTTAATGTAGCTTCGATTATTCTTAAAGGACTTCATTTATAATTGAATTCAAATGTTTAGCCTTCGGTTATTAGAAAGTCTAACATATCCAGACGGAATAACAGTAAATCCAAAGTCCAGACAAACTTATTACTACAAATTGAGTTAATTAAACCAACAATACTGATTCTTTATAGAGGGCTGCTTTTAAAAACATACAGACTGCTTTCAGAGGTATTTTCCCCAGTCCCCAGGACTTCAAGCCACTTCAAATCTCCAATTTCACATCTCTTTGAGCTATCAAAGTGAAAGGTAAGATTCATTGGAGTGACAGTTGTCGCACTGAAGTACCTGGTACTTACTGTTTGCTCTCTAATGCATAGTCACATTACACAGTTTAGCAGTGTTCACTCCTAGTCCACAGACACAGTCTGCACCTGTTCCTTCTAACACCAGATTCTGCTCATCCAACTCACTTTTTTTTTTCACGCTGGCGGTGATCTGAACCAGATGTCTGAAGCATGTAATCTGTCTAAAAGTTATGACACAAAATTGGTATGAATATGTTGCCTGATGCCACATTGTTATATATTTGTTGTGTGGTAAAATTTAGAGACACATGTAGGAAAAAATAGAACCATTTCCCAATCACTGTTTTACCATTACCAACACTAAACCTCAAAAACCCATGTGGCCACAAATACTCACCCTATCACTGTCTCTGTAAAGAAATCTCTGTAATGAGTCTGTAAAGTTCACACATAATGTACCGTTTTTCACAAAACCACTCCCAATGGCTTTGTTTACATCTCCACTACTAAATTAGTTCAAATAAAAAATAGTAGAATTCTGTAACAGAATTGAAGCTAGAGAAGAGTAACACTCACACACACATACACACATCCATTCATACACATATCCATACAAACATCTAGGCCAGAGAGTCCTATGGTATAGAAAAATTAAATACTGCCACAGAAAAAGTACTTCAAGTTTGATTTAACCATTTAACATAAAACCACTCCCAATGACAATGACTATCTCCACAACTGAATTAGTTTAAATAAAAAAACGGTAGAATTCCGTAACAGATTTGAAGCTAGAGCAGAGTAACACTCGTGTAAACACACACACACACACACACACACACATACATCCATACAAATATCCAGGCCAGAGAGTCCTAAGACATAGAGGAATTAAATACTGCCACAGAAACATTACCTCAAGTTTGATTTTTATGTGAAGAATTCCCATCGTCTCTTTCTACTGTGCATACACCTGATCTGCTTGTCACACTTTTCTTTGCTTCACAAACATTTCACAGTTTCGGAAACAACCTGTAGCATCTTTGGCTAATTACTTGAAAAAGAAAATAAATAAACAATATTCGATATTTACAGAATAAAAAATATACTCTGTTCAGTCGCAATATTTTGGGAATCATCCACAACTTCACGAACAGAATGTAAAGGTTGTTCCTGAGTCCATATGCAAAGACTTTACAGTAAGAGAAAAACAAAATACAAAATATGTTCTTGTTTTTTTGGACATAACATTGCTGTTTTAAAATCCAGCACATGGGAAGAGTCTTTCGCCACTCGTTCCTTCAGTCTTTTTTTTGTCTTTTTTTTTCTTCTGAGAGCACGGATTGGATTGAGACATGAACCCGTGCTCCTGAAACTTGGACACTAGATGGTCCTACAGTCTCTTACACCAGTGAGGTCAGTGTCTCAGGTGTAACTCTCGTTCTCACTCCACGTGGTCATCCACTGCTTCTTCTCAAACGGATCAAACAAGACGTTATCATCACTGAAGTGACGAGTTTCCTTCCGGATCCTCACTGCATGGTACTTAGGAACACTGTCGTCAGTCTTGGAACGTTTGAAAAATCCACACTGATGGAAAGAACAAACAGAGGGCACTTCAGTATCCTCCAGACCTTTGATAAAATTACGAGATGTTTATAGTACAGCTTTTGCCATGGCAACACAAGTTTGAAGAGTGCACGGTGTTAAAATAGCATGCTTGACAAAAGCAGAAAGCAGAACAGTCAATCTGGCAAAAGCAACTAGAAAATGGAAATAAAGATCAGTTAGAGGTCATCTGGAGAAAGGGGGGAAGGAACAAACGCAGCACGTGCAAATGAGTAAGTATAATCACTCCAACAGATTCAGAACTTCACACAGGATTGACAAGTGGCATACGGTTCACAAGAAAGTGTTTTGTCCTTTCTTTGTTCTTTTGACTAAGCAAAAGAAGCGTTAGTGACTGTTAAAGCTTTGTGCCTTTGCAGACTGGGATGCCCCTGCAGTCTCAGATGTTTTACCCAGGCTAGGCATCTGTGGAGAGCTTGTCTTTGTCTGAGGGCTGAGCATGGATCTCAGCTTTGTGATATGCTGCATCATACTGGTCTTTTTGGGCACGCTTGAAGAAACCGCACTACAAAAGGGAGTAAGGTTGTGGATCATTGTAAACAACTGGTGGCACAGTTTATAAAAAAGTGTTGCATATAACCGTTGAGACAGATCAAAAAACCCTATCATAATATGCATAGCCATTGGATATAAAACATTATTCAGAACATTATACACTTTTATCCAAAGCGACTTCCATTCCCTATCTACAGGGGACAGTCTCCCTGGAGCAACCTGGGGTTAAGGGTCTTGCTCAGGGACCCAGTGGTGGTGCTGAAGGTAGGATTCGAACCTGTGACCTCATGGCCCGGAGGCAAGTATCCTACCCACTGAGCTACCTCCACCCCTACTGCAAACTATGGGGGGGGCTACTTCACACAAGCTGATTAAATAAAAATCAGTATCCAAACTGTTGGTTAACGAGATGTAATGAAAAAACATTTCCAAAGAAACAAGTAAATATCCAAAACCAGAAAACAAATGCTAAAAAAAACACCTGCTAGGCTTACCTTCCAAAGTAGAAGCACTACTACAGCCAGCACCAGTATGCCCGCTAATACGGCCACCAGGATTATCCACCAAGGAACCCCACCATGGTGGCCCACAGTGTTTTCAGAAAACACAGTCAATCTGACCTTCGGTGTGGAGAAAGGTTAACATGTTCATTTCTGATTAATAATAAACTGATACGCTATACAATCACCTCCAGAGTTACAGGCACCCTAAGTAAAGGTTAGTCTTTGTGGTTAATTAGCTCAATCTAACATAACTGACATAACCTGCTGCAATAAATGGCACCCCCAGAAAAGCGCAACTAAGGTATGTTCACATTTATTTTCACTTTTCAAAAGAGGATGATTAAAAGGAGGGAAAAACATCTCAGAAGAACAGAGGTGGAATTCTGCAGAATGTGCTTGCATTTTGGTGTCACCAAGTCTATAAAAGTACAGTTGGACCCCACCTCTGTGCAAAGAAATTATTTGGAAGGCGTAGCAGAGAGAAGCCTTTTTTTAATCTAATTACACATTTAATCTCCCTAGAAGTTACTGAAACTGGGTTATAAAGAGGTCTGGTTATGCAAAACATAACGCCATTGTTAAGATACATGGTGTTATGGATTCCATTAAGGAAATTTAAAATTAAAATCTGCTTTTTTGGCAAAAAGCTAAAACTGGGTTGTGGATGGATCTTTCAGCTGGACAAGGATCTAAAACATACGTCTAAATCCACACAAAAAGGGTTGATCACAGAATCACAGAGCCATTTCTTTACCATTTCTTTACCTAAAAGTGCAATAAAGACAACATTTAAAAAAACCTAGGAGTCTGTATTGATGAGTGCTCTCAGACCGCTCATTCTGCATTCTCCATTCTAATACGCCATTATAGAAAAATAGGCATTGCTTTTATGTAGACAAATGGAAGTTGCAAAGAAGTATGAAATGCTAATGTGCCAATAACTGTGGTTTTAGAAAAGGTTTTTAGTAATAGATTGAGCTCAGTAGCAACAAGGATATTTCACTACGTTTTAGTCATCTTTACCAACAGCTGACTATATGTTTGTATAAAAGTTTGCAGACACCTGCCAGTCTTCTGAAATTACAATGGACTTTTCCCCTTTTTGCTGCAGTTAATGCGTCCGCTTCTCTGGCAAGCCACTATTTGATGGAACATTGCTTTGATAGTTTGTTGTGATAATTTGATGCCACAGCAGCATCCCGAACCATCCCAAAGGTATTAGATGGAGCTTCATCAAAACTGGCACTGGGTAATGTGACCTTCGGTGCACGTGTGGCTATTCCAGGGTGTCCCATTCCACTGGCAATGCTTTTCTATGGGGATTGCATACAGAATATACGTGTGTGCAGATGTCAGCAATATATATACATTAAAGTAGCCAAATTCACTAAATAGAAGGTGTCTAAACATGTGTACATAGTTTGCACTAGTACAAGTCATATGCTGTCAAACGTTTTAGTGTTTGATCTATTAGAAACATAGGTGCAAAACAAGTGTCTCTTACATTCTAATGACAAATCTTACCTGTGTCTCAGGATTTTTCAGGACAATGTTCTTGGCAGAGACATTTAGACTGATAGATGCTTTCACTACCAAATCAAGGTAATTATAGGAAGCATAATCCTGTTACAGATAAAAGAGGTACATTTTCAGAGGTAACATATCAAATTGTATGTGCATTACAGAAATGTGATTTATTTATATTATAATAAATATTGCTGCTCTTACTTCAAGGAAAGTGGAGTTCCAAAGGCGTGACCTCAGAATAATGTCTGCACTACTGTCCAGGTTCAGCAGAGGGCACTTGATCTCCACACATTTTGCATCCCCAGAACAAGACTGAAAAAGTATTAAATCCTGTTAGATGCATCTTCCAAAAAAGATGGTCTCCACTACACAGAGCAGGACTGAGTTTTAGACCATTTACCAGAGTTTTGTATTTCCTTTGATCTGTAAAAACAGATATTTTCTTTCCCTCAGGTGTTTTACTTTCCCCTGCCTCGCGTTTCCTCCTTGACAAAACAGACCCCTGAAAGAACATAAAAAGTTAACAGTGTGGGAACTATTAACTTTAGTAATACTTATCAGTGCATTGAAAAGATTTGTCTCAGGTGAGTTTATCAGTCAGTCAGTTTCAGAAAAAAAATATTAAGACTGTAGTGAGGGGTTTTTTTATAACTCATAACCTGTCCAACCTGCCCCATCCATTCTTTATTAATGGGCAGTAAGCAGTTAAACCATCACTGCCAGAATTTTTTCTCAAATTTCAGGTGCCGGTCAGTGAATTACATTCTGTATGAGAAAATGTGAGCACTGTGCTTCTGCAGACTCTAAAAATAGATCACCCCTAAAAAAAAAAAAAAAAAAAAAAAAACACCCCTCCCTTCCGCACTTCTTAGGCTGCTGTGTTTTAAGTCTACTGGCTTCTACTAATTTCTCTAGAATCAGTAACCCCACCCAGCTGGACATAATTCAGCACTGGATATTTTACTGGCTAAAAAAGAAACAAGGAATAATGAGAACACAGTACCTCTGTTAGGCGGAGTGGGTTGATTTCAGTTTCAGGTGAACAGTTGATCTCCTTGAGCTCTTTAGAGTTAACTTTCATCAGGTATAGGAGCCATTTCCCCACGGCATTTTCTTTAGGCCACTGGATATTGAGAAAAGCTGTGCCGAACGATTTTAGCGGCTTGCCTAAATTTACGACCTGGCGTACAGACATCAAACGTTTCAATGATCAATATTTAATGAACGTTAATGAAAGGACATGCAATTTGTTATCATTTGTAGCAAAATTTACCCTGAACTCATGTTGAATCAAACTTCCAACTTCTTCCTCCGACTTCATAGCACTCTCTCCTCTAATGCCCCCTCCAAAATATACCTGAGAGGGCTTGGCAACCCTGTACCAGGGAGTAAAAAAATATTTAAAAAATAATTGCACTGGTATTTATCCATTAGAAAAATGCACAAAATATGATGCGTACCCTTGCACAGACAGCAGAAGCTCAATCATGACTTTAGCCTTTGCTCGCACTTTAACCAAACCCTCTTGCAGACTTGTTCTGTTGACAAAAGTACATTTAAAATAATTACTCCAGAGGCTAACAAATCTAAGCTGACATTCATTTGTTAACGAACAACTCACGTTTCCAACTGGAGATCAACTTTAACCTCTGTTGTGCTCAGAGAGATCCTGGCAGTGCTCAGTATAATATAAAAAGTGACCTAAAACATATAAACAGCAGTCCAGTTTTCATCCAATTATAACACAGATGAAACTCAATCGTATCAGTAACATACTCCTCAGTAAAAGGGCCTACCTCAGAGTCTCTTTTGAAGGGGTTTCCCAGCTCACAGTCTGCTTGGGAGCCATTCTGATTGGCTACGCAAATCACCTGCTTGTCCTGATTAGTGTAAAACAATGAAATAAACACTTTTGCTTTTTTTATGGAAAAAGTTATGCCTTAAATGTACTTGGTTGTAAGTGTAAGTGTCTGAAGTCTACGTCGTTCCCATTTGAATTACATAATACGACACAATTATTGCAGGAAATATTGGCGTAATATTTAATTAATGATGAACGTACATGCTTAGATCAAGCACATTGCTGTTTTTTTATTATCTATAAATTGCTTAATTTAAAACTGAGTAGTTTGTTGAATAGTCTTTGCTACTCACTGTGGTTCTATGGGATCTGAATCCTGAGTATGAAAGTGAATCACCAAACAGTCCCACTAGTTTGGCTTCATGAGCATCATCTCCATTCCTGTTCTTCACCGTGACCTCCAGAGCGATGTCCTTCTGGTCACTCAGAGATACCACTGCAACACCATTCCTCCTGTTAGAGAACACAGACCAAAGATATTTACCAACATATAGCTCACAACTATACAAATTAGGGATGCACCGATTGATCGGCCAGTGATCGGAAACGGCCGATTTTTGTCCTGATCGGCCGATCACTCACACGTATTGCCGATTTCAAGCCGATCTTTTTTTGGGGGGTTTATTTATTTGTTTATG